>JAUZNJ010035039.1:0-12436 GCA_034780135.1 Jordanella pulchra
CTATCTATCTATCTATCTATCTATCTATCTATCTATCTATCTATCTATCTATCTATCTATCTATCTATCTATCTGTCCGTCCGCATATAAAACATGGTAACAGCACAAGTGCTTCTTTTCTATTCACTAAGTTTATTGTATATAATGTGAGCTCACTGAATGGGCAGTTTTGTCTTTATATAGATAAAGATCTGTATCCACTCCCTCTCTTTTTTTTTTTTTGCCAACAAAGAAAAATACTCTTTAATATCTAGGCCCACAACAGAGACACTCCCACACAAATACACACAGGATCCTCAAGGGCCACTGAGTGATGCTTTGTCCATAGTTTTAATTTGCTTTTTTTCTCCTTCTTAAAATTAACCGTTTTTCTCTTAAATAAGCTGAACAGATTATCTTTCCTGTAAAAAACTTGAAGGTGGTGGTGGTCTCCTGACCATGTATAACATAATAATGTTTATAATTTAAATAAAAATGGTTTCTTTGCCATCTATAAACACATTTTTTTTTAACTATGAGCTCACTGATAATCAGGTAGATCCAGCATAGGTTCGATTCCTGGTTGAATTTATCATATAAACTAAACAGCCCTGACTCACTTTCAGCTTCTGTGGATTTAAAAACTTAATGTTCTCCACCAAATGATTTACGCTAAAACAGGAGAGAATACAAAATGTCCCAGTCAGGGCTTTTCCTTTTATGTGTATGAGTACTATTTTTACAAAATGTTGGCTAAGGTTTGTTTAAATTAACCGAGTAGCTTTCCAAGCCAGAGAGGAAGGATGAGGTCTGAGAAGACATAAACAGTGGAAAGAAGCTTGCAGCTGGTGTCCAGCAGACCAGACAGATAAATACACTCCTCTTCCCAGACACCTATTACTGTATCAAACTTTTAAGCTAAAGATTCTTAAGTGTAGAGTGTAGCACATTATACTCTGAAGCACCCTGAATACTGACCATACCATATTTGTCATAATGAAGCATGACGGACAAACCAAGGCCAGCGGTGCGTCATTGAATGCATAAAGCAACAGAGATGTTTAAAGCAAGAGGAGGTTATAAAACAAAATCCATCATTTTATTCAAGCTTTCCAGTTAAACTACAGTAACTGTTGGAAGGCAAGAGCAGGAATCAAAGAATCGGTAAAGAGGCCCATGGTCACTGAAAGGAGCAGAATCTGCTACCAGGTGTAATGTTAGTGGTGACTGCCAAAGATTTAGCCTTAATGGGAAGAAAAAAGGCATAAAAAAATCCAAAATCCTGTCTAGTGAGACTAACATCTAACTTTTTGGTTAATAGAGGGAAAAAAAAAACTTTATACAGCAGAAAACGAACACATTTTATCACACTGACCATGACATCACTATACTGCAGCACGGTGGTGGCAGCTTTATGCTGTGGAAAGACTTCTATAGAAGTAATGTGTTAAACAAAAGGGAATCCTAGTAGAACATCTGATTCAGGCGGGACAACAACAGACAACAATATTCAGTGAACATCAATATCTGTTGCTGGAACATGAAAAAGTAGAAACAAGTCAATGTATTTGGAAGGCATTTTACAAAAAAAGCAAGTTAAAATTTAACAAGATATTAGAATTGGCAGCAGGTGTTTGCTTGCATTATTTCCTAAAGATAACTCACATATGTTATCTCAAGTTTCTTTTCACAAGAAAGTGGCAATTGATAAGAAATGTCCCAACCAATTTTTCAATGTACCAACAGTTGAGGCTGGACGTTAAACAATAAGTCATTGTTTCCTCTACGAATCTCCAGTAGGAGAGGCAAATCGCTCTGCAGAGCTTTGTGGATGTCTTCAGTGGTGTGAACCGGCTGTCCATCCAGCTTCATTATAATATCACCCGGCTTGATGCCTCCACTGATCAAAAAGGAAAGAAAAGGACACAATTTTGGTTATGAATATCTCTACGATGATAGTCGCCACTTTGCATCTCCTTTTTAATGTATTAATATCCTATAAATCTTTGGACATTTTGTCACATTACAACAAAAAAATCTTTTTGCCTTTTAAACATGAGATATTATGAAGTTGTCCATCGATTCTCAAGATATTTTGAAGCCTCTGACAGTTTTCTTCCTACAATTACTCTGTATTTAGTTTGATCATTCATACCATATTAAGCATATATAATGTATATATGATGTTATGTTATCTATAATCCTAATACATTAGTTTGTAGTTGTAAAGTAACAAAATGTGGGGAAAAAAGCTCATAGAATATGACTATGTTCCAATACGCCATAAAGCTAACTAGATTTTTTAAAGCAAGTAACAGAAACATGGTTGAGGAAGTGTGCTCTATTCATGTGCTGCTGTGTCTCAGCATACCTCTCAGCTGGACTGTTAGGTATGACCTGTTGAACTAAAACGCCACTGCTGACTTCAGGGAAGTCCGGGTCTTGAACTTTCAGCTCTGTCATTAAACTGAGGGACACACAGAATCCACCATCACTAAACAACCATCCGCATCAACAAGACCCATCTTACCCAACCTGCGCTGTTTTTTGTTTTGAACTCACACTTTGGTGATTGTCATCATCCTGATGCCTAAAAAGTATTTCTTCACTTCTGAAAGCAACATAAAGTTCTACATTTATTATAGATGATCATAATATTTTCATCAGTAAAGCAGGTGAGCTTCTTTCACCTGCATCAGACTGAGGTTCCTCCTTGCGTCTCCTCTGCTGTCGGGTCTTTTCTGTCACGTGGGCAACAACCAGAGTTAGAACAAGTGATTGACACATTGGTCAACAAGCAGTGAATAACTTCAGTCATGTCAAGAAGTGAATCTTAGTCAAACCAATATCCTTACCTTTGCTGTGTTTGATCTGTGACTCTGTGAGGAAGCGGCTGATCCTATCTGAGGGGATGGCGAAGGAGATCCCCGCCGTCACTTTTAAAGTATTAATGCCTATTACCTCACCATCCTGTAAAACAATACATCCTAAGTACTGGATATGTGTCCTGAATTATTCCTTGTTTCTTCAAGATACATATTTTCTTGTTATTGTATAATTTGCTCTTGATAAATATTTTTGTTTCTCTAATTGCTTTTCTTTGGGCTACAGGTTGTTTTTCCTTCCCTCTCTGTCTAGTGCCTCACCATCTTTTAAGAAGATTTAGTTTGTTAATCCAGTTTACTTTCAAGCAAAAAAAACATGTTTTAAACTCAGTAAAAGGAGACAGTTTGGGGTTTAAACAGTAACCACAACTTTACAAAATCTCAATTGCAATTAGGATCTTCAAGTATCTTCAAACTAAGGATAAAATCTTGACACTCTCTTTGCCATTTAACTGTCTGTTGTTAACTCCTATATTTTAGGCAAACATGTCAGAGTTTTTCATAGTCAAATACAAGCACTGGAGAGAAAAAGAATGAACGAATGAAAAAGTCAGAGTTTTGGGAAAAACGTTAAAAACCTTGAGTACATGATATTTAACATCGTTGCACAAAGCTGGAAACTCAAACGGGCTCAAAAAACACTAAAGAAACTTAAAGGACTTTCCTAGTCATTTGCCAACAATAGCATGAGAGGAAAAGTATGTTAATGACCTAAATATGAGAAATCTTTGGACATTTACAGCTACAGAATTATCAGAAAGATACTAGATATTTATGATCCCTACGAGTCTGCTCTGATGGGCTGATTATTTCAGGAAGTTCAACATGTTTTGTTAAACAGTTTCCAGTGTGGAGGTCTTGAACAGTTATTTATGTTTAAAAAGAAGCATGATAGTGTGAGTAACAATACATAAAGAAGCAGTACAAGGAATATCACAGCAATACTTTCAATTCTGAAGATGATTTTAAAAAATATTGTTTTCTCTGTATATTTAAAATAGCTTCAGAATTACAGACATAATATGTAGAATATCATCTGCATAAAAATTACACGTTTTAATTCTAGTTGCTTTTGTGCAGATTAGAATAACAGGATGCATAAAGATAAAACTTACCAAGTTAACAAGAGGACCTCCTGAGTTGCCGTACTTGTTTCATTCATGAAGGATGTAGAAAAGAACAAAAAATATTGAAACGTAAAATGCTTGGTCATAAACTCTATTAATTTAATATCATTACAAAGTGAAGCGTCAATTCATTCATACATCTTGTAGATTCTGGTATAAAGACATTTTATTTGTTCTAATATGTTTCCTCTTATTTAAGGTAATAATAATGTTTGAAGTGGCCAATCCAGAAATCTGACTTTAACCTTGATTGTGAATTTGGGAATGGAGCTAAAGATCAGGATGATGACAGGGAGGCCTTAAAGCTCATGACTGAAGTTTGCTCTGAAAATGTAGGGCTCTGGATGATTGACAATTGCATTCCTTGAGGTGTGTGTTTGTGTTCTCACATTGATAATGGCATCAGTCTGGATGTAGTCCATGTCCGAGTCCTTGATGCCCAGCTCTTTGCCGTCTCTCTGAGCAGTGCTGACGATGCCTGTTGTCACTGTGTTCTGCAGGGCGAAGGGGCTGCCGATGGCCACCACAAACTCCCCTGGTCTCAGGTCAGCTGAACTGCCCAAAGAGAGCACGTGAAGCTTCTTCTGTTCCCACAGGAAAAGCAAGATAAAGATAAAAACTCAAAGAGTTCCAAAGTGCCAGAAAAGTACTGTAGTGCTGAGAAATCAATAAGAAAAATGAAATAATCCCTCCAGATATGAGGAAAGAAAGAGAAAAACTTTCATGCTAGCAAAACAGCCAAAATATTTGGGATGTGGGTGGGAGATTTCACACATTAGCGCTGGATCTGGGACTCAGAGTTAGCGTTTACCAAAGCATTTCCGCTACCTCCCTGAATGTCTTGCAGGCATGTCTGTTATGGACTGTTATGTAGCCGTTTCAGGATGCTTCATGTTAGCTAGTTTAATAATTACAGAGGCAGATGAAGAGACCAGAGGTCATCTATGGCGCCCCTCCTACCTGTGGATTGATCTTTATAGTAGCTATGTCTGACTTCCTGTCTACATTTCTGACTGCAGCCTCATAAGCATCTCCATCATGGAGTTGGACACGCAGCTGCGGCCTCCCAGTCACCGCACCAGTAGTGGTCACCACGTGAGCATTGGTCACAATCACACCCGAGTGAGTCACGATGAAACCAGACCCGCTGGACAGACGCACATGGCGACCAAACACGGGATGTCTGAAAAGGGAATAAGTGAAGACAATTAGAAAAGTTTTCTTTTTTCATCTTCTGATTGAATGTTGTTGCAGTAAGTGAAGCTGGCACCATTTCAAGATCTGAAAGAAGGTAAAATCAAACCAAAGCAGAAGAAAACAGTTCATTGGACAGCTCAGATTTAGGTTAAACATCCAGGTTTTTACTTCTCATATACTCTGACATTTCCCACCTTACAAACAGTTCGATGTGGACGACGGCAGGAGCTATTTTCTCCACCACATCCGCAATGAAGTTGAACTTGTATCGAGGGCTGCTGGGACGAGTCAGAGAACGACCTGAGCCGACATTGAGAAAACAAGCTGCATTAATACAGAGAAAAGGCAGCAAAGACAAACCCCAACTTCTACAATTTAGCACTGCTTACAAAGATGGTATAATTTCTGTAACTTTTTTTTTTTTTTGCATTTTGCCATGTCACAATCACAAAGTTTAATATAAGGAAAAAAAAGGATCAAAACTGGATGATTTTATCATTTATTTTTTACAAGTTCGTAAATGAAAAATGTAGCATGCCTAAATGTATTCATTATACCTGAATATTATTCAGTCTCAGTATAAACACAGCTGCTCCTCATTGAAAGCTTCAAACGTTTTGGAAGATGGGTGGAGTATAATGCAGGAAGTAAACCTGTTGGAGACTATAAAGTACTTGGAGCTCGGACCGAGGTTCACCTGCCACCAGGACAGCAACCTTACAAATAGATCCAGACTTACAATGAATGATTTCATTTATAAACTGCACTGTACTCTGGGATGACTTTATTGCAAATTGTTTAGCATATTTAGCTTATTTGTATGATTCAAAAGAACATATGCCTCTAGTTTTTGACACGAAATGACCGATATATTGCTGTGCTGGCTGGATCTGACCTGCAGGCCTTAAGTTTGACACATACAGATTAGATCAAAGAATATCCAAGTCCTGCATTGCCCCTGTCAAAGTTTTAAAACTTAAAAAAAATATGCTCACAGATGCTCTTTACAAGGTTGATGCAATTTGCAAAAATTAGGTGGCATAACTTTCACTATCTAGATGTGCAATACTGTGGGAGAAACGCACAAAAGGCTTTCAGCTGGAGCTGAACACAATCTATTGACTCAGGAGGACTGAATTCAAATGCATGCCACACTTTTTAGATGGTTACCAGGTGAAAGTATTCAAAAAACATTGTTCCCAATAACCTTACACGAATGTTAGGTTAAATTGCCTCTTTTATTTATCCTTAATCTCTGAAAAATATTAAAAACCAGTGAACAGTTTTAATCATGTACAAACTGATGCTGAAAATCTACCAAAAAAATCTGCTCTCTAGCCTCATGTTACACCAAGACCTTAGTATTCAAGAGTCAACTTGTGAAATTCTTCCAGAAACCTTAAAAGCTACATCTACGAGGCTAATAGTCTTGTTTGTTAAAGAGCTATAAAGGGCGAGAATTGAAGCAATATATGAGGATGGCTTTCCTGTTCAGACGTTTTCAAAGTCACAATATGATCATCCTTTAAAGCCTATACTTGACATATTGTGGGTCCTAACCGCATTCTGCACATATTACAGCAGAACAGGTCCTTGGTAAAAAAGTCCAGATGTTAAGCTGACCTGCCTGCATCCATCCTTAATGCACACATCTGAGTTGCAGCCGAGTGGACACAAAACAGCAGGGAGAGTAAAATAGTTCCTGCAACAGTGATTTCAAACTGTTTTTGGGAATCATCATATAACTGAGAGCAATGATAACAAAAAAGAAACCGACAGGATAAACTTCAAATAGCTTCAGAATGAAAATAAATAAACATTTTTCAAGAGTTAGATAACTTTTTTTTGTTGCATCTTTTACTTTTTACTTAAGAAATTGTCAAATACTTACTTTCATATTTTCATTACATTCAATATGAATCAATAACACCGTCGAAGTGTTTTAAAAAGTTAAAATATATATATATATTTTAAAATGAAAGATCACATGTTCCACCAGGTCGTACCTGGACCCGGAGCCGAACACGGTCCTTTGTGCGCTTGGCTCACCGCGGCTCTCCCTTTCAGCAAGGCTCTCCGATTGGCCGCTTTCAGTTTACAAACGCTGCTGTATGTTTTCCCGTCGCTGCCGCAGACTTCATGCTCCTGTTTGCACCGACAGACACCCCTGGATGAGCCCCGCCGCCTTCCCGCAGCAGGAACAGGCAGCGTCTTGCACTCCAGGCCGTCCCCGCACGGTAAGTCGTTTTTGCGGCCGCAGGGGTCCCCCTCTCTGGGTGAGCACACCAGGCAGCAGCCGCACCTGTCCGGGACGTACCCACCGGGACAGCTGGGACTGGGACAGGAGCCCACGTCGCACCGTGGGGCGCATTTGTCCGAGCGCGCAGCCTTAGAGAGGCCGTGCGTAAAGGAGAGAAAAACGACTGCAAGCGAGAAAAAATCCATTCTAAGAGAAAACAGAGATCCGACGGATGAGCTGAGTTTATATAGTTATGTTCATTTTGTTCTACCAGAAAGAACATGAAAAAAGTCGTAAGTCAGCATCGAGTTCCCTTTGCTCACCAAGGTCGCCCAAGAAGCTGAGGTTTGACTGTTAAAAGTCATGTGTAGGTTTATAAGAAGCTCCTAAAACTCACGGTCAGTCATCCGAGACAACATAGCCTATATTTTCACTGCTGTGGTCTCTACGTTTTTTCTTTTCTTTTTTTCCAGAAACACAGCTAGTAGGGTCTCTATTAGCAGAGAGGTTGGTATCTCACACCATCTAGTGGACACAGAAACAAATCTCTAAACACAACAGAGCAAAGGTTCATCGTTTGACATATTAGGAGAACAATATTGATACTATTTGCATTTGTAGAAACCTGAAACTTAATTTTCGAAAATTATAAACACAACTGTAAATATAGAAACATTTTATTTGTCCAAATTATTTATTGGTTGCAGGTTCTGTTCCAGTGCATGTATTTAATGATTAATCATCCGTTTTTATGTTATATGTAACCTTTTGGTCCTTGTTTAGAACCACCACTGTTCCTCCATCTGAAAGACTCTGGTTCGCTCATTTTATACCCAGGGTCTAGAAGCCCAATGTGGCAGTATGATGGCATGTCTTTTTAAAAATGTTCTCTGGGGCCCACTGCTCTGAGGAAATCTATGGGGTATCACTACCATGAAGACAGGAAGACCAAACCCTTGCCTGTCGTCATGGTGACTCATCAGATCAGGGCTGATAATGGCTTTTCGTACTTGCTACACAACTCTGAGTCGACCTACTAAGAGTTGATTAAACTCACAGCAGTCGTTGTGAAAACAAAAACTCAACAGTTTCCAACGTTAGACTAAATATATTCAGTTGAGGATCTTAGTCTGAGTTTGTTAAACTCTAGGTTCACTGTTTCTTTGATGTCTTGTCATAAACCATTTGCAGATAGCTGCAGTTAAGGTGCTTTACAACAGGATTAACACCCAGTTCCCAAAGAATATATGGAACATTCAGATCCATTTTCTTTTCTATGAAATTTTGGTTAAAACATTTTTTTTGTAGCAATCATTAACCCATTGCATCATATTCTGACATGGATATAAACATGTGTGAACTTAACTTTAGTCTATCAGTTTAAACAGTATATAAAGGCATTTTTACCACCAAACAGAACAAATATGAAAGGTTCCAGAAAAGAAGGCAAAGGATCAAACCTTAGTTACTGTTTTACAGTTTAAGGGTTCTCAGAGTCAACTATGATGGATCATTTCTTTTACTGATAAACGACAGCCACAAGACAGAAAGGTCCCAAGTTTTATTTATTGTTTGTTAAATATTCAACTATCATACAATCATTAAATTGGAATAAAAATGTCAAGATTCATACATAAGAAAACACAACGGCATCGAGCATGAAGAGAAATATTGTCTTGAATTTTTTTTTTATTTATTTGTTAAAGTATATTTTTACAAAGAGGGATTGTTATCCCTCAATGCACGCGGTTCAAGAGAGAAAGCTGCCAGCAGTTAAACACATGCCAAACAACAAATACATTCATTGTTCTGAGAAGTCCATTTCTGACAGCAATCTCTTGTACTGAAATGTTTTGGAGTTGGGATCTGTGTGTAAACTGTAAACAGAATACATTCAAGCCACGTCCTCCCCCCCCCCCAACCATAGGCCACTCCTCTAAATTCAAGTTTAATCACAATTCTTAGCTTGAGGCTTCTTTATAATCCTTCAAAAATAAAATAAAATCAAAAACAAACATTTGGCAGTATGTAGGTTAAAAGACACTGTCAAGATTGTGTTTTTAGAAAATGAATAATCATGGGGATTTGACCCATGAAAGTGAGGATACACAAATACTTCTAGCTGTAAAGGTGTACATGCGTTTAACACAAAGTATTTATCCAAGGCAAAGCGATTATGTTGGAGCTTTAATCCAGGTGAGGACAAGTTCCAAACTGCAGTAGAAATCCCTTTATGGAGAGAGAGCTACAAACCAGTCCCTCAGATTAAACCCAAACTGTTAAACTGTTAATGCAAGTGGTGTTTTTTGGCAATTACCCCACCAAGACCTGGTGTCGAACTTCAGTAGATACTTTGAGTACATTTCTGTAAGGAAAGAATAAGAAAACTGTTGCTTTCTAAACAAAGAACAAAGCCTCCTCTGTGAAAAAGCTGATTATTAAAATCCTCCAAATGACCTGAAGGGTTGTTCTGACAGGAAATCAAGGTATGCTAATCTCTCCAGTTTACACTTTTTGCTACACGCCTTTCATGAAATTAAAAGTAAACAGCGTCAACTCTACCTCCCTTCAAATATTTCATTCTATGTATTTTCTGTTATCTGGCTCTGCTTTTTCTCCTCGTACTTCAAGAGTCGCTCTGTTTCCAGTCTGATAGTCTGCCCTCCTCCCTCTTCTATGCTCCCTTTTTAAGGACTGATGTTAGAGCAACGAACCTTCCAGAAGTCTTTCTCCAATTTTCCTTCCTGGCCTTTTTATTCTACCAAGAGGAAAAAAACGGCCTTTTGCAGTGGAAGGTTTGTGTGAAGGCGTTGCCCAGGGTAACGACCCGTCCTTGGCCACCCGAGCGGCTGCGTTCCACCACCACACGGGGCATCTGCACCAGCTGGATGGGGCTCTTCCCATCTTTAAGCGCCTGAGTCAAATTCAACACCTGGGAGGAAGAGAAACAGGATTGAAGCATCAACAGCAAACAGCTCACTGTGAACCAGAACAAAAAGGATAAATATCTGCTGCTAACAAACTAAAATGTAGTTAAAACTATTCAAGATGAACATAAAAAGAGAAACAACACAGTAAAGTCTGGCTGCAGCTACTATATCCTCTCATTTTTCCTTTTCAATGTAATTCTTAAACAAATGACGTTAAAAAAGTTAGCGGCCTTTATAGCTTTTACCACATTGTTAAGGTAGAGTGTGACAGCATATAATTTATATAATAATATTATTTGTGTTTAGGGTTTTTTGCTACCAACTGAAAGACTGATTATTTGATTATAAATGTAAAGAAAATTATATGTTGATTCTTGGAAGCAGATATTTGTACTTTTCAGCCAAAAGAAACAAACAAAAAAACAAGGACAGAACAGTTTTGGGCAGGAAGCGTACGAAGAGTTATGTGATGAATGAAGGCTATTATTCATGTTTTACTGAAAGCCTACGCTGAATTAATGACCTTATCTCCACACAGCAAACCTAAGAGCAAAGCCCAAATATCAGTGAGCAAAGACTACAGTTCAAATAAACGGAGAGAGTGCAACGAGTTGATCGGAGGTATTTTTTGAGCTCGAGGTTAATCCTCCTGAAATAGTTACAACTCTAGGTTACGAATTTTATTATAACCTTTTTAATTCATTGTCAATTTGGACAGTTGTTTCAAAAGAGGCTTGTTTTGATTAGTGTGTCGTACGTGTGTTGAGTGTGTAATCGGTGAGTTCAGTGGTACCAGAGCATCAGGGAATGTGCTCACCTCTCAGTATTCAGCTGAAGCTACAAAAAATACGTTTTGTAAACGTTGCCATGTGAACCAGCCTTTACTGTTTGTCAAATGAAAGATTCCACACAAAAACACCAGAATAACAGCGAGGTCAGAAAACCAAGATAGTGCTGTTTGATAAGTTGGAGTTTAAGACCAATGATTTGTAACCAGTTTGATTCAAAAACTATTGTTTCGTTCTGAAAAGTAGGACTTATACTGTTACAATAAAAAACCATAACGGTATTTAACGATTGTTGCGTTTGTTCCACTGGTGACAACTTAGAGCTCTGAAGTTTAGACTTCCAGGAAACAAAAGAAAAACTGTAGCAGGAAAAAACAGTCAAATAACTAACGGCGATATAAATATTTATCTTTGATTGAGAATTAAACTCACCTGTCCTCTCATGACAGACATCTGTCTCTCAAACATGGTTTTATCAAAACCTTTATCTGCCTGAAACGAGGAAAAAAAAAAAAAAGATCACAATCATGCATGCTGTGGAATAAATACAGCAGCTTGGTGCAGGAAAAATGTTTGATTTCTACCTTGAACATCTCATAGAGGTCCTCACAGAGGTCCTGGACAAAGTTCATGTCGGAGAGGCGGGACAGCACCAGGTCTCTGGTCTCCTGGGAGAACGGCACCTTGGCCTGAGGGAGCCATGCCCAGTGGAAGGGGTCTGTAAGGAGGGCACAACCACCAGGTTTATTTTATTCTTCACAACCCAGTTAGGGTTTTAAATAGTGAATTAACATTAAAGTTGTGTTTGATTGATTGATAAACAGAGTTGTGTATTGTACCGCTCTGATAACATCTGGGAAGCAGAAAGGACAGTTTGTTTGTTTTTTTGTTCTGGGTGATAAAATGATTTAAATTTAGCTTCAATTGTTAACAGAATACAGTGGATACCAGCATGTTCTTGTTATTTATATTCGCATAAAACCCCCAAAACCAAAGGGGTTCATTTGGAGTTCCAACCACATGTACATGATATAGTGTAGTTAGCTGACTAACACAAAAGCAATGACTTTGGAAAAAAAGAAAAATTAAACTTGCTGACCATTTTGGGTCAGAGACAACAATGTATAAAAACAAGAGTGTGTGCCTTTCCACTTTTACTTTGAGAAATGATGACAAAAAAAAAAAAAACAATATGTAGCCTCTTTTGCAGTTTTCAGAGCAATTTTGCGTTCAATTGTTTCTTTATATATATATATATATATATATATATATATAAATAAAGATGTATATA
>JAUZNJ010035040.1:0-12436 GCA_034780135.1 Jordanella pulchra
CTCCTTGAACCCCAGTCGGCCTCGGCAGATGGCCGCTCACACTAAGCCTGGTTCTGCTGGAGGTTTCTTCCTGTTAAGAGGGAGTTTTTCCTCTCCACTGTTGCTACATGCATACTTGGTGTGAGGGATTGCTGTCGAGTCAATGATTCGATGCAATCAGCTGGTTTTCCTTATATAAAAAACTTTTAACTAATCTGACTGTGTGATTTGAATGAATTGTCTTTGTGAAGTGCCTTGATGACATGTGTTGTGATTTGGTGCAATATAAATAAACTGAATTGAATTGAATAAATAACAAAAATAAATCTCATTGCAGAATAACAAATTCTGGCAGAAGAAACTGTTCTAAATTTGAGCTTTCTGGAACACTGCTCTATCTAGCAAAAGGTGTGTGTATACATTTCTGTCAGGTTGGGACTAATTAATTATAAATGTCACTTTTCAACCACCTTTTTTCAGGTCTTTGTGTTGTGTCACTTTAAATCAAATCTGATATCTAGAAATCTGAGATTAAACTAACCATTGAATAACACAAATAGCTTTAGGTATAAATAAATAAATGAATAAATAAATACACCTGTGATTTGGATGTGTTTAAAAACGTTTTCTGCCAACTGATTTTTTCACACCTAATGTTAAACTATTGCTCCTTCCTTATCTCTCCACCTCCTGGCAGCATGATCCTATCTGGGTTAGCTTCCATGTTATTTGACCTTGAGCATATAGCTGCAGTGGTGCATCCTGCTGTCAATTATTTGCACCTGACTACATCCACATAGATTGAAAAACTCCTAATACAATAAGTATCAATAAGGTAACCATATATTTTCTTGCATTCAAATATAAGCACTTTTATCTATTTTGGTTGGAAATGTAATTATGAATTACTTGATTAAATTGTAAATTAAGTATTTTCTAAAGCATATATTGTCATGACAATCTAATGAGTCGTTTATATGTGTGAATATGAGTGTGTTTACATAAACTAATCTAAAAAAATCCACATGGTTTTACTGTTGTTTCCTTGGTAACAGGCAAAACCTTGCCCTTTTAGCCTGCTGGCATTCGTGTGGATTGTACCATCCTGCAGTGGCTAAAGGGGGTGCTAACACACCCAAAACAGAAAATCACTATATTTAATTCGTACCAAAGCGTGTAAAATATCGTAATTAACTATAAAATAATTTTATGTATTGTTAATTTAATTTTAACAGGTTTGAAATAACGTCTATTGTAGTAATACTTGTCTATTTACTGTTCGGCTCACCCCGGAAAACTACGTCATCAGATGAAAATGACGGTCGTACAGTAAGCTGTCAAAAGCTTGTTGCTTAAATCTTTGCAGCGCAACGAAGTGAGGAAGAAATTAGGTCGAGCAAGCTTTGATTCATGGTTCAGGACAGGAATTAGTCGAACTGTTGATCAGGCATTTTGGGAAAACTTGACATCTTGCTTTTCCCTAGTTCAGTCGCCGTTTTGTCCGTCTGCCTTCCTGGCTGCTGCTACTGCGTGATACGGTGTCCTAACGATGAGGTAAGCAGATCCACTTATTAGCGCTGACACAAGCTAATACATATTACAGTTTATGAACTCGGTCGAGTTGTATACCTGCAGTGCTTCATATGTTGTCAGCTTAGAATAAACGTACATTGTTTTAGTTTAGGAAAAAGATGCTAATCGGCTCCTTTTTGGAATCATCAATCTCTGCAGAGGACGAGGTCTGATTTAAGATTGCGTAAAATAAATATTAGCGGGTCACAAAGTTGGTCTCGGGGCCCCAGATGGTGATAACAGGTGAACAGGGAGAGTTATAGAGTTACATCAAAATGAGCAAAAAGCAGATTGATTAAAGCTCATAGTAATTACCAATGCAAAATAGTGCATTGATACCAAGGTTGTTCATTTCAAAAGTAAATTTGGTATTTTTGCAAAAAAAAAAAAAAAAAAGAGAAAAACTTTGAGGAGATGTACCGTATGCCACAGCAAATGGCTTGAATAAATATACCTGTTTTAATATTTAGTATGAAGGTAGCTTTTTATATGGTTTCCAGTTTCCATTAATTTATTGTTTTTAACCTCTCTGTTGTAAAAATAAAAAAGTTGTAAAAATATCCCTATTATTATTATCATTATTATTATTACTGTTATTATTATTAATGTTGTGGTGTGTTTTAATGTGTGTCTCTGTGCGTCCATTTCCAATCCTGCTCTATAAAGTCTTTCACCATTAAAAACAACAATAAATGACCAATAAAAACACAAACAGAGAAGGGAAAAATTTGCATGAAACAAAGAAAACATTCATGCGAATCACTTTCGAAGTGTCTTCTGCTATCAAAGGGCCTATATCATGCAAATTATTTTTTTTATGAGTTTTTTGGGGGCGTTGGATTCTGGAGTTTTTCCTGGAATTGAAAGGTGGGTGTCATTGTGACACTTCACCTGCATTGTTTAGCAGAGGGCCTGGTGGTGCCAGTGTACGGCAGCCTTGTTTCTGTCAGTGAGCCCCAGGTTAGCTGTGGCTACAATGAAGTTTGCCCCAATCAGAGTGTGTGTGAATGGGTGAATGACTGAATGTAGTGTAAAGCGCTTTGGTCAAGTCTCCTGACGTGAAAAAGCACTATATAAGTTCAGGCCATTAACAGTTTTTAACCATATTATAATACTCAGTGGATTTACACTTTTTTAGGCATATCTGAATAAACCTTACAATTTTTATAACATAGGTAGCCCCCTCACTGTTGCCACCACTGTGAAAACTTTCTGGCTCCATCCACTGCAGCAGTGGCCTGATACGTCAATGAAATTCATGACACCCTTACAGGGAGAGGCAGCATCAGAAGCAGTATTCCATTGTTGTTGATTTTTTTTTTTTTCCTGGAGTTAAAACATAGCCATTAACTTCTTTAACATAAGGGTCAGTTTTTGTTTGGGTTAGAAAAGCATGCTCTGAAGTATCAAATCGATTGGTATTTTTTAATAGATTTGTATTTAAAAAAAATAATTAACACACTTTAAGTTTTTATAATAACAAAATCCACTCATGCATTAGATTAATCAAACACCAACAGATGGAAGTTGTTTTTTTTTCAGTTGAAAATCCAGTAACTAAAACAATTACAACAGCCACACAGCGTAATATTTAGCCACACCCCTGTTTGCTTGGCGTATACAAGTGGCATATGTTTACTTAACCAGTAGTTTATAAAAAGGCTCTGCCACTGTTAATTTGTTAATTAAAGGTAAAAAAAAAAAGGTTGGGAAGCATGGCCAAAGATTGCTTAAAGGGGATATAGGTCATGAAGTTGTTATTTAAACAGCCTTTGAGAAAAATGCAAACGTAGCTGGGTTTATATCTTAGGTACAACCAATATATTCATGGTTAATCTATATTTTGGAAATACAAAACAAAACAGCCTACAATACAAAGATGGAACTAGGCTGTGCATTTAGAAAGAAACTAAAGTTATTTTACAAATTAGTGCAGAAAATCTGAGGCAAAAATGTGTTTAGCTTTAAACAAATTAACGTTGAAATTTGTCACATTGCTTGCTTCTTGACCCTAACCTTAAAAAATATAAAAAGCAAATAGAAACTCTGTATTTCCAAATGTTCCTAGTTTTTGATAATTGTGTTTTCTATGTTTTTCAGTTTTCACATTTTTCAGTTTGTTTGTTTTTTATTTTATTTTTTTGTCTAGTTTCTTTCTCTAAATACATAAAACCAAACGTACTCTAATGATGCATTTTCTGTCTTTAAGGTTGCAAACATATACTTTGATTAGAGTTTATCTTGTAAAAATTACATTTTCTGTATCATGTGAAACTAGAACATCTATTAATGAACCTCCAGAATATTTATTTCTTTTAGTAATAATTTTTCTCTGATAACACATGTATTTGGAAATGAAAACTAGTACAGCTCAGGAAAACAACCAGTTGATTTGACCGTAAGACTTGAATTGTAGTTTTATTATATTTTCTTTCTTTATCTTTTTGATTTTCTAATTTGAAGCATAGCATTTAATATTTGCCTGGATTCGTCTTGTTTGAACACCTCATGCCTGCAGGAAAGGCGTTTATAAAATAAATAACTAGTCACTTCATGTCTGAGGCTGTGTGTTGCTCTAGTTAGAATGTTAGTCATGCAAAAGAGATCCACACCATTTCACAGGATTAACTGTTCTCTGTGGGAAAAACTTACATGATAATTAACTAGAGTGCTTAAATATAATTCTAAAAAATACAATCAGAAGAAATAAAAGTGTCTTTTTTAGGGAGACTATATGGAAAGTTCACAGTTTTTGGTTAAAAGACAGCTTTACAAATGTATCTAGCTTTGTTGGCATGTTAAAAACGTTGGTACAGCTTGTTTTTGTGGTTTTAATGAGTAAATATTGAACTTTTTCATCTCTGTGCTTTGAAACTAAAAGGATAGACTGGTCAGCAGGAAGTTTTCCAGTTGTGGATCTGCTGCCTCTTTCCTATTGGATACTTTCAGACTGGGAGGGTCTTTCCAGAGGCCAGCACACAGACAGGAAGGGGGTGGCTGGAAATATTTTAGTCAGAGCCCTGGCAGACAGTTTGTTTTGACTGCTTGGAAAATATCCAGTTTCTGGTCTCTGAATCGGTGGGACAGGAAGGAGAGGGTGGGTGTTTTACGGTTATGATTCTAAAAACCGAGCAGCTCAAAAATCTTCATCTAACTTTCATTTTTAACTTTAAAAGAAAAAGTAGTTTAGCGCTGCACAAAGTGGGAGAGGAAGTTTCTCTTGCCTCGTTTCCTGACTTGCGCCTAAAGGAATTTGCTGTTGTGAGCTTTGGTTTTACACAGACGGCTGCTAAAGAGAAGGAGGAAGTACATCACAGGTCAGTTTACTAGTCTGGCCATGGTTTTTTTGCTTAAGGGGGAAACTCATCTGAATCAGATTTAATTCATAAATGAATTTAACTACTATGATCTTTCTCCTTTAGAGTCAAAAGATTCTATTTTGTTTGTTTGTTTGTTTTGTTTGCCTTCCAGCACTGGGTGTGAATGTTCTTTGTTACTAGCGCTGTAGTCTCTCTATGGAGCGGATGTGTTTGGAGTCATTGCTGTAAGTTAAATAGTACAGTGACCAAAGTTTGGTACACTTGCACTCTCACTATAGATTAGAGCTAGGAAATGTTCCCATGTTAGTATTGATTGATTGACTCTCCTGCTTCAGTTCAGCCACATGGTCTAGTAGATCAACAGCTGAGGCTCTCTGCATGTCATGCAACAAGCTAATGTTTGAGGAAGTGTGGCTTAAACAAGCTGCCCTGTCTTTATGTAAACCGTGTTTCTTTGCTTTTATACAACAAGATAGATGAAATTTTATAATAATTGTAAGCTCTTAAAAAAACAACAACAAAATAATTGAACCTAAGTGGGACTTTTACTCTTGTGATCTCTAATGGGAGCAAAATCAGACAGGGAACGATCTTACTGGTGGTTAATTGGTTTTCTTTAATTGATGCTGTAAAAATTTCTTCAGTGAGAGGGATTCTGCAGCAGTTTGTCCGTGTGAGTAATTTATGCTTTGAGGAGACAGAAACATGTTACTGTACAGCTGTTAGGTGTTAAAAGTTTAACTCTATTTGGAGATTCCTGCTTTTGAGAGAGTTTTAGATTTCTATGGGTTTAAATTGTCAAATAACTTCAAAGTTGTTGCAGTATTTCATGTTTTCAGTGTATTTACAGAAAAAAAAGCATCATAAAAGATGTAGTTGTGATTATTTAAATCAGGAAAACAACTATTATTCATACAGCATCTAAAATGGTTCACCCGTATCTAATGTTAACCTAAAGATTATTTGTACCTTGGATAATTTAGATTTAAAACTAGAGGTCGACTGATGCTGGGTTTTTAAGGCTGATGCCAATGCCTATTATTTTAACACCACTTTGCTTTGTCTTCCTTCATTTATACGATAAGAATTACACAATAATAACAAATGATACCCATGTCTCAACATAAACGAAAAACTATTTTTTCAATACGTCAAACAGAACATAAACAATTGATGACAGAATCGGTCCATCTCCGCTTAAAATTTAAAACTTCAAGTGAAGGTACATGAAAAGCTTTGAATCAGACGGCAGGAACATATTTAGGTGTTTCTTATGTTTTTTAAACATCAGAATGCTTTGATTCTGATATCATGACTTTTTTCATCAATCATTATTACATTTTTTCTAGGTGACTAAAAGGTATTTAACCATAATCTCTCTCGATATAGCTCATTTAAGTGTTGCTAACCACAACCGGAGCATATTAATCTCAGACATTTAACATCCAGTTGAAATCTCTCTCTAAAGTGGGCTAAAAGACCTTAGAAAGAAATACATCTTTGAGCAGCTCAACACCTGATATGACCTCCTAGATAAACACCTTTTCAGAAAAGAGACTTTGTAAAAATAACTTTTTTTCTTCTTTTTAGAATAAACCTCTAGAAACATTTGTAGATGGTCTTTTTTTAATTGATCTTCTCACTATATTGTGCACCTCAGTCAAATATTGGTCTTGTTAGTCTTTATCTTCATCCTTTCTGCAATAAGAAATGTCTGGGTGAAAAGCCTTAAAGTTAAATTCACAGATTAGCAACAGGACTCATCAAATGGTTCCTATAATAAAGATTTAGTGTAAGTTCCTATTTAGGGCCCAATGTTTGCAAACCTTGCATAGGTGAGGCAGATGTAACATGTCTCTAGCTGAATGTGTATATATAGGTTCTGGTTGTGCCCTAAATTAATTCCATTCTGAACATTTATTTTCGATTTCCTTGGTGAAGCATGTGGTTGGTCTAATGCACCAAACTCCTCCACACGTTTTGGCATTCCCCTTTAATAGATTAACCAAAAACATTTAGATCGGTGTTGGTATTTATCACTTTTGCTGGCCCACACCTTAACTCTGCTTAACTGGAAGCTGCCCTTTGCCCCTTCACAGGCCCAACGGGTTCAAGAGCTGTTATACAATAGAAGCTGGGTCACTCACTCCGTGGTTCACAGCTTTTGGGATCCCCTTGTACTATAATTTGATTCCATGAATGTTCCTTTTGACTTGGATGATATATAGCAGTGCTCCTTATTTCACTGTAATCACCTCAGCATTACCTTGATAGTAACCTTTAGTTCTCTGACTTTATATCTTTCGTTTGGTTAACTGTTTGCTGGTTAGGGAGGCGAACGGGTGGAATGTTGACATGAAGCTACTGTTTGTAAGTAGGAATCCATATACAGTCTTTTACCTTTTACCCGTATGTCTGTTTTTTTGTATAACAGAAAAACTTTATTATTTTTTAAATAGTTGAGAAAAGAAAAATCAGCAGAAAATCAAGAATGAAATAGTTCTATTGTGTTAAGACTTTAGCAAACCACTTAGAGAGCCATTATCCATAAATAGAAAAAATATAGAACAGTGCTGAGCATTATTGCTACCAAAATGGTTCCAAGAACAGAACAAGGACTCAATGGGGAAATAAAAAGAGCATCTAAAGCACCACTGGCCTTACTTTCCTCAGTTATAATGTATTCTGTGTTCATGACTCAACAGAGATTGAACAAAAGTAAAGGTTTCAAAACAACAACCACTGCTGATCAAAAAGGGACAAAAAGGTCTGTCTCAGATTTACTGTAAGACATCTTTCATGGTCTGCTAGACTTTGGAGAAAATATTCTGTGGGCTGAGGAGACAAAAGTGTCACTTTTTGGAAGGTGTCCATCCCAACACAGAAGTTTATAAATACTACATGGCATTTAAACCAAAACATAACATACAGACAGTCAAGCACGGTGGTGGCAGTGTGATGGTTTTGACCTGGTTTAAACTTTAGTGTGCCAGACAAAAACTTATAACTTTAAGAGCTTAGAAGTTCTTGAGCAAAAGGGAGAACATCTAGTCATCAGTTTGTGATCTAACCTTCGCAACACATAATGATCCAAAACACAGAAGCAAGTCCATCTTTTTGTCTTTACTCGGGTTAACTGTGTCCTATATTGAAATATGAGACATTTTAGAGTGAAAAACATCAAAAACATGGAATCTCTAAGGAGGTAAATACTTTCGCAGTCTGATGTCTTGTTTTTCATGTGTTTGGCTTCATGTCCCATCTCTTAGCAATGTATCATTCATTTAGTGTGTAAGGAAAACTAAAATGCAAAGGATTTCACTTTCTGTTGAGGTAAAAGACGCAAAACAACCAAATTCAAACATTTCAAATTGGTGCTACAGTTTTTAATGACCTAAAATAACCCGTTTCCTGTGGTAAAAGGAACTTGTTTCATTTTTAACTTGAAGGAATTTTAGTTTTAATTATGTTTCTTTTTCTTTACAGGTCTGCAATAGAAGTGCCTTTGAGAAGATAGCTCCAGCCAGAATTTAGTGCAAAGTCATAGCTGGTCTATGCTGTTTTTTTAAAGACCAATTCAAGAATATATGATACCTCCACTGCAAAGTTTTTGGTGCTAGTTTGCACACATTGAGCTCAGATAGCTGATACTTTGCTATAAGAAGGAGAAGTGGACAGAGAAACATGACCTAAGAATGTCTCCCTGCAAACATTTTCCCAGCTACTTTTAAAGGACAAACCTTTCATTTTGTCCTATATGTTGCATTAATCTCTAACTTTTAGTTTTTCAAAATTTATTAAACCGTAAGATTAACTTGTAACATTTACTGTGTGGTGAACACATTTTGGACATGGCACTAAATATGTCTTCAGTAAGAGACACCAAATGGCTGACGTTGGAAGTTTGTCGTCAGTTTCAGCGGGGAAACTGTTCTCGCAGTGATGAGGAATGCAAATTTGCACATCCACCCAAGAGCTGCCAGGTTGAAAATGGGAGAGTCATTGCCTGCTTTGACTCGTTGAAGGTAAGATTTACTCTTGATTCTTTCATATCTTTATTAAAGAAGAAATCCCTTAAACATTCAAGTTCACTGAAATGAGTTTCAGCACCAGTACTTTATTGTATTAAAACAACAAAGTAGTAAATTGGCATATAGTTTTCTTATTGCAGGTTACTTCTATCTGCTGTTATGTTACATTATTTGAGTAAAGGTAATGTAGGGGATTCAGGTGTTTTGGTTTAAAAATTAGTGTGAAATAAAATGATCAAATTTGTTGATTTTTTTTTTTTACTGTTTTGATATTTATATTAGTCATAATCTTGATGCTGTATAAAAGTTAAAATACATGTTTAAAAACTTCAACATTTTCTCATTGTTGCTTAAACTGCTGGAGTGCTAATTATTTGGTGATTAAATATATCTACTTCAGCATTGGTCTTATCCAGTGTTAAAAACTGTTTGATACGTCATCTCTGCTTTTTGAGGCTATTTCTCTTTGGTAGAATGGGACCAATTAGTCTAGTATTTATATTAGTAATAATATAACCTACAGGCTTTCCATAACAGCTATTAGATGTTATCTACATATTTATTGGCACTACTGCTAAAGTTGATTTTATAAACCTTTAGAAAGATATATGTTTTTTGAATTGCAGAATTATAATCTCACAATGGAAACAGTAAAAACACATAAAGTAGTTTTGATATATTTCTGGGTGCATTTTGCAAGAAATCCCAAAAGAAAAGAAATAGCTGTTCTTTTTGGGGTTTTTTTGTTGTTGTTGATGTTTTTATTAATCAATTAGTACCATTCCAACAATATTATACTAGAAATGTATCCCATGGGTCTCCCATGTCAATAGCATCAGACCCAGTCTCAAAGATATTCCTATTGTTTTCTATAAAACGTCCTTTTTACACCTGTTTTGTTCAGAAGTGTCTGATTAAACTAGCTAAAGCTGGAATCCAATAATGAAAAAAAAATAAATAAAAATGAGTTAGAGTAAAATAAAAATGGTCAGAGTTTATTGTAAGGAAACTAAAGCAAATTAAGATAATTCAGATACAAGGAAGTCTTTGTTTTAAAGTGTTAAACTGCTAATGTTAAAAAAAATGGGTGCTGCATCCTCAGTTTACTTTGCAGCAATGATCAACCGAATGACATTTGATGAGATGAATAATTCTTATCTTCCCTTTAAAGTTTTAATAAAACAGAAATAATCCTGTACATTTTCACTGTTTATTTTCCCCAATGAAGATTTCTCCAAGTCCCACACCGGATTAAGATGCCTTCACTTTCAGACACTTACCAAACTTTAAAGCAGAACTCCTGTCTCAACGCCATTATGGGAAATGTCATTCAAAATGCCAGCCAATAAAATAATATATAAATAAGACAAAACACCTGGCATATGTTGTAAGATTTAGTTAGATTTAAAAAGAAAAAAATCTTTCTGCCAATTGGATTAAAGCCAGTTTATCCTCCAGCTTGCTCTGTTGGCCTGTACGGGACCGACTGTGCCTTAATCCACTCTAACACATTCAATCGCACATCCCCATACAGCTTTGCTCCAGGGATTACTCTCATGTTGAGTCCTTCCCTGATCTCTCCTTTCTACTTTTATGAAGTGCTCCTATATGCCCTTGTGGTCAGGGGTCTAAAAGCATTAACACTAAGTATAGTTCCCTTCTTTCTTTATCTGAAAAGGCGCTTTGGAATACTCTTTAAAAGACTAGAAATTATCATTTAAATGTAATCACAGAGTTTTATTTTTTATAGACTTTGTTGTGGTGTGGATTTTCTCTCCCTTTTTAGAAGTTTTGTGTATATGTTGTGATTCGTAATCAGTTGAAGATATTATCAGATTTTTCAGTGGATGACAGTCATTTAAATCACTCAGGTGAAGCAGTGAAGTTTGCTTTATAAAACTACAGAAATAAGAAGTAAAATCAAAAAGTTTGTTATTGCATTGGAACTTGCTTTATCCCCTGAATTTAAGTCGAGATTAATTTAATCAGTTGGATATTCTCCAGTCTTACGTCGACATACTTAATACATTCTTATATTTAATACTTGGACTTTTAACCAAAGCATTCTTGAAACATATTTTTGCACATGTGACATTTAACCATCCAAAAATTATTTTAAAGTGAGATGTTCTGCCTGCTGTACCAATGTTGGGAGAATTATTTTATTTCCAAAGTTTGAACTGTGAACTTTAAATTATCTTTGACCCACATGGAAGAGAAGGAAAGTTTTCATTACTGCATCTAAGCTCCGAAAGACAGAATATATTAAATCACCGTAATGTTTAATGAGTAACCACTCTTTATTCTCCAGGAAGATTTTTTTTTCTGTATCCTTCTCAATGTTTAACTCTGTTCACATATGGTTGTACAAAATATGAAATTCCAGTTTTAAAAAAGAAGTTCAAAGCATTTATTTTTGAAACTCCACCAGAACTGACTTGCTTTTCTAGGGGATTGTGCATAGTCTTCATATTTGTCTCATCGGTATCCCATGACTTTCCTTAAAGTGAGTCGCATTTGTTGAAGCACATACCTTCCTTGTTTTCTTTCTCCACATTTAACAACAGCTGCTCAAAACTATCTTATAAACTTAAACAGAGGTAAATTCTTATTTAGTAGCATTTTATATTTAATATATATATTTTTTTAAAAAAACTTAGACGGATGGCTGTGGTTGCGGTTTTTCGGGTTTTAGTAGCATATGCTCTCAATACTTTACTGGAAAAGAAAAGTAAACATGCCAGAGTTTGTAATTTGCCTGAAGGTGCCTGAAGGTGCCTGAAGGTGCCTTGGTACAGGAACATTCAAAGCAACTTTAACGGTTTCACACTTTGGTCAATTAAAAAGAAACTAATCACATCAGAAAAATGTGGTGTACAAACATGCTTCAGAACAGATGCAAACTCCATCAAACATAGATGCTAAATAAAACAATGCAACTGAAAAACTCTGCAAATCAAAAATGGAGGAAGATAGATTGAAGCTAAAAAGAAAAAAAAGTTTCAAATACCAGAACTCATAGTGAATAAAAAAACAAAATTCTACAAACGTGCTCCACAAAATTAGCTACAGATTTAAAAAAGAAAAAAAGACATAGAGGGAAATGTAGCCCCCTTTTTTTGTCTTCTAACTTTAGTTTGGTCATCCTATAATTGTGGGTTTGGTCCCACCTGGCTTATTGGTTGTCTCCCCCTAGTGGTCTGGTGCACTTCCATTTTGTAGAGCTGGTTTGCAGCTTTATTTTAACTTCCTATATTTCCTTTTTCTTGGAGCTTCTGTCTTTTTGTCTGTTATTTGCAGCATTTTTCTTTTGCAGATTTTTTATGGAGTTCCATCCATCTTGTATTTTCTACACATTTATCTTTTTGGGGTGCATTTAATTGTCTGCAGTGTTTGCACCTGTCTGCAATCTTAGGATTTTTTGCCATTTTCACAGATACCCTTAAATAGGATCTAGTGCAGGCATGTCCAACCTCGGTCCTGGAGGGCCGCAGTCCTGCAGGTTTTAGAGGTTTCCCTGTTTCAGCACAGCTG
>JAUZNJ010035041.1:0-12436 GCA_034780135.1 Jordanella pulchra
AGATCTCGCAATACTTTTGCGAGATCTCGCAAAAGATTTTTTTTCCCTCCATGTCCCTTTAGGGGCTCCGTAGGTTTCTATCAACTGGGAAAAAATGTGTTGAATTTTAATTTATAATAAGCCACATGTAGTGACATTTGGGACAATGTGCTGTATTTCACCACAAAACAAAAAAAAAACACCCTGCTGCTAAATTAACCTTTCTTGTCTCTAAAGCAAAGAAGAGCAAGCAGAAGGCTACCAGGTCCTTTTCTGTTATCTCATTACAGCAGCATGTCTGTTAAGAAGAGAATAATAGTCTCAAGGTTTTTTTAGCCTCCAAAAGATTAACTTCCATGAATACCTTGTATCTAAGCTCTTGTCAACTCTGATCAGCTTCCTTGTCTTTACAGAGAAAGCATCATCCCCACTGCATTATGCTGCCATCATCTATGCAGGTGGGGATGGAGTGTTCATTGTGAGGCACAGTCTTAATTTTCTGTCATTTGTTATTATGTATTAAGGCTAACAAGTTTACACTTCACATTTGTGCAACCAGGCAACCTTTTCCCAATAGTTTTACTGCATCTTGACATTAAATTAAAATGTATAGCTCCCTTTTAACAATAACTTTCAAGTTACCACTTCCCCACAAAGGCCCCACGTTGTGATTCCAATATGACAGAGGCCAGAGGCTGTTATTGTGATTGTGGTACCTTTAATCAACCTTGTTTGCAGTGGCATTTTCTAAATGCCAACACTATTTTAACTTTCAAAGTTGCAGGAAACAAGGCAAATCAGACCGATAATGTGTAGCACTCTGGTTCAGTTCTACATGTTATTAATCTGGAAATGTTCTCACAGAATCTGTTTAGCGAAGGGAAAACCGTTCAGTAAAACCTTTTCAGGCTACTTATCTGAAGCTACTCTTAGTTTATTGTATTTAAGTTTGAGCTGTATTTTCTTTTTAGAGTGCAGCTCCTCCAGAGTTACTATTGGTTGCTTCTTGAATAATTCTCTCTAAAACCAATTGGTTCAGGTAGATGACCATGTCTTGGTAGGTAAAGAATAAAGAAAGCTGAACTTGCGGTTGCAACAAAATGTGGAAATGTTTGTTGTACATTAAGTTCTCCTTGGGGTTATTTTTAAATATCAATGGCTTAAGTTTAAGAAAAGGACTATCATGAAAGGTCAGTTTAACTATTAAGTGAGGGTAGAAATCAAAACTGTAAAAAGATTTGCTCAATGGTCATTTATTCATATGCCCATGTTTTATTTCTAAGTCAGTTAAAAATATATATATATAATTTATCATACACAAAATTTAGTATTATTTTGTGTGCTAAACAAAATCGAATACGAGTACATTGAAGATGAGTTTTTAAGAGGCCATAAAAATCGTTTAGTTACGTGATTTCAATGTTACTACTCTCTATGTTGAGCTTGGCCAAGTATTGTTAAAAACTCTGCTCCAGGTGAGGCTCGAACTCACAACCTCGGCATTGCTCTGCTGAATACTGTCGTATAAGTACCGCGCGCTAACCGATTGCGCCACTGGAGCTTCAGCCGTCAGCGAACGGAAATTGGGTTTAAGAAAGTCCCACTAGTTAAAGAAAACTGTTTCTTAATGTTGTGTCTTCTTTTGGGTTGCTTCGGGTTGGTGACACAGGGCATATAATTGGGGGGGGGGGGGGTCGGTTGGCCTCACGGAGTTTAGCGGGATTTCCTCACAGCTGACTCTGCTGCTGCGTTCAAAGACCGCTGGGATAAAACTAGAGGAAGGGGGAGGAGCGTTTCCGCCTGCTGGAAATTATTTTAATAACCGCTTGACGAAACGATCCAGCTTTTTTCATAATGATGTTTTTTCATTCCAAGCAAAGGAAATCACAAGTGCTTTGTTTCCAATGGGAATGAGGCAGGCGTCTTTTTCAGAAAAGAAATCAATAATTACTTAGAAAGAAAAAAATGAATGAACTATTTTATTTACATTTTATTAAAAATAAACATTGAAAAAATCTTTAATTATTTTCAACAATGTAAAATTGCTTTTTGATGATTACAGTGTTACATTTCCCTCCATTTTAAATGATTTAACTATTAAATTGACCTATAATTAGAAAACTGGAAGTCGTGGATTTTGAATTAAAACTTTATATGCACTCTGAGCAAAACAGGAGAAGTCCAGACTGTAAAGAACACTTTTTTATAGGTTTAGAGGTGGAAATAAATTAATATCTTTGCAAACCCCCCACAGTCTTGTTTATTGTCTTCTACTTTCAGGTCAGATTTGCATTTTTTGATAAAACTAGCCACCACAGGAACGGCTTCATCTCCACTGATCTCCTCTAAATGAACACAATGAACATATAAGAGCCTAATTAATCATCTCTCTGCTGGAAAACAATAAGAATACTGAAGCATCATTGTTATTCCTTCTCTTATATATAAGAGAAAAAGAAAATTGTATTGTATTCACACACAAATAAATTATATCTTTATTTTTCTATGCAATCTAGTTTTACACGTTTAACTAATGTTGATATGATTTGAGCATTAATACCATAGTGAATTTCCCGGTTTGTGTGGCAAACTTTGCCAATTAAGGTGATTCTGATTTTAACATAAGTTTTAGTACAAATAAATGTGCCAATAGTGATTTTTACCCATTATGAATTTAAGTATTTAAATTAAAGGCTCTAATTTTAGTTTTAGGTATTAAAAATATCTTTACCAAAAGCATTTTGAGATGCTCAAGAAAATGTATATTGTTTTTCAGACCGTAGTTTTGAAAGATGCATTGCTCCAATTTCTCTTCATGTGTCTCAACATGTATAGAATAAGACACCTGGGTTACAGTTTCAAAGCTGCAAATGGAAAAACCAAAGCAGCAGCAGCATCACAAATTGTGCAAACACACTTTGTATGCATGTACAGGATCCTACAGAGACCAAGGCGGCTCCAGGCAAGCATTATTTGTATTCTGAGAACACTCTGCCTTCCTCATCGCTGTGTCAAATTGCCATATTTTGTGGGGGCACTTTTTACCACGTCCAGTCCCACACAGACAGGCCGCAATGCTTCAAGCCCCCGCCCCGATCTGTCACACTTCTCCTGGATAGCAGCAACAAAGACAGATTACAGAGATGTAGAGTAGGTGGTTGGTAGACAGGGGAAGATGTCACAGTGGCTTAGAAAATAAACCTCCAAAACAATGTGGAGTTTTGTTTTGTTTTTTTCTTTTTATTATTCTCAGCATATTCATTTTCAACACATGACAGACAGGAAACACTAACAGAAACATTCTGAATGAAGGAGAAGAAATCATGTGACCTGTCGGTCCAAGACATGCCAGTTTTAAAACTCAGAATAGACACACCTGAAGGCTGGACGGGCTGACCGACAACTTCAGGAGGCAACGCTGCAACAGAGTAAAACCTGACTGTTTGCTTGTTAGAGAGAAAAAATCCTGATGAAGCTGCAAATATATTTTGCCTCTAAAGGTTGAAGGCATGGTGTCTTGCAAAAGTATTCGTATGCTTTTAAGTCTTTCACATCTTTTAGAACACTTGTAATTTATCTTAAGGGGATTTTATGTAATAGATCAACAGAAAGTAGAGCAGAATTTTGAAGTGGGAGGAAAATAACTCACGTTTTTCTAATATTTGACAGACAAACATTTTGAAGAATGTGAGATGAATATAAATTCAGACATATTTCAAATCTGATGTCTCTTAAAAGAAGAATCAGTTAAAATCAACTGCCCTCAGAAAGAATGGCCGCCCACTGAAACTAACAATCCTGGCAAGGAGAACATAAGTGGCTCATAGTAACAGTGCAGAGATCCACGGCTCCAGTTTTCATGTACTTGTGTTGATCTATATCAGATAATCCAAATCACTTACAGTGCATTAAAGTTTGTGATTTTAACATGACAGACGGTGGGAAGTTTGAGGAGTTGGATTACTTTTGCAAGTCATGAGGCCTTGAGGGCAAGTATGACTCGTCCATGCCCTTTTTTTAAGCAATGAGGTGTTAGGGGATAACCACCAATAGAAATTGGATGAGATAAATGTACAGTTTTGCAATGAAATATACAATCTATTATACACAGTTTTTCTGTGAGAGAATAATCCCAACAATGCTTTTTCTTTTATCTGATTTACTTCAATCATTCTTTAACACTGCTCCTGTATATCTAGACAAGACTAAGCATGAAAAGCTAAACCTAACTGAAAGCAGCCAATTCTTAGAAAACTGATTTAAACTCAGTTTACTGCAGCTTCCTTATTCCCATGTCAGCTCTGAACATTGTTCTCTTTTTAAAAGCTTGTGAGAACAAACCCTTCCAATGAAATCCATTATTAAACCCATATTTCTCCACCAAAATACCTTCTAAAATAACTTTGTACAAACGGATGAAACTTCACAAGAATTCACCATTTAAAAAAAAGGAAAAGATCAGACAGATTGGTGTCATTTTTGTCCAGCTATTTAAAATAGGAATAGAACACAGATCCCCTTATCTTAGCGGGAGGACTACGCCTTCAGTCACACACGCACATGCACTCATATACACCAGACACACACACAGGTGCATCTCAATAAATCAGAATATTGTAGAAAAATGGGAAATAATTTAGGCAAATTTTTCAAAATGTCCTATTATATAGATAAGCAACACAGATATATATATATAAAAAATTATTTCAGTTAATTTTCATGACTATGAATTCACCTCAGCTTTTCCTTTCTCTCCTTTCCATTAATATGATTGGATATAGAACCGGACAGCCAGTTGCAGAGGGTTTGTATTAAAAAGCCTCTTTTGTTTGTAAAATTTGAATTAAATGACAAAATTTAAATATTGTCACAATTATGAAAAATTAAAAAAACTGTTCCCAGAGTGCTATAAGCAAGAACACTACCTGATAGTTGAGTGAAAGGAAAAAAAAAACGTTTGTAGACATAAGTCATAATGTCGAAAAAGAACCAAAAATAAAAGTCGTATAAACAATGCATCTGGAAAGTATTCATAGCGCTGCTCTTTTTCCATTTAGAGCTTAATTCCAAATGGTGTTCAATGAATCTCTCTCTTCGAAATTCTACACAGAATACCTCAACATGACATTATAAAAACTTCATTTTTTCTGAGTTTGTTGCAAATTTACTAAAAAAAACCCACATACATTTACGTAAGTATGCACAACCTTTGCTTTATATATTTTTTAATTCCAGTAATAATGGGAATAAGGCTGTAACATAACTGATCGTGGAAAAAGGGCGGTGCTGTGAGCGCTTCCTGGATGCACTGTATATGACGATGACCTTTTTTGTTTTTAGGGAGACAATGAATGATATTTCACTGACCTTTTTGAGGAAAAGATTCCTTATACCAGATTGTAGCAAATATGCTCATGTTCACCTGTAGATCCTGGACATGCCGATGTAGGCTAAAAATCTTTTCATTATTACAATCAATTTTTAAAATATCACTGTGTGTACTAAGTCTTGAACATAATTATTGTAACATATTCTAATTCATTGAGATATGCTTGTATAAACACATTAAACAAAGGAAGCAGTTTGCAGTCAGGTTTGTGTTTCTATTGCATCAGGGCTCGTCAACACATCCTTCTGTTGCCAAACAGCGCGTTGAATCATTGTAAGGGGGTCGTAATGTTGTTTATAGTTTCCAAAGAACTGAGGATGCATTTAAAGAACAGGTATGCAGGTGCAGTGTGGAGGTCAGAGAGTCCGAGGTTAATTGATCAGTCATGGATGACGATGGGGCCCCGCATCCTCAAGCTGGGGTGAGGATGCGGAGGGGCCAGAACTAGCCCCTGCGGGGGACCGTGGGAGACCCTACGCAAGGTAATTTGCTCGCAGGGCTGTCGACAGGCGTGCCTCAGCTGGGAGCGGGACAGCAGCCGACGGGCCCTCCTGGAAGGAAGGAGACAAGAGGAAATGCGAGTCAGGCGGGAGAGGAAAAGGAACATCCTGGTAGAATTTCTAAATAATAAGGAGTACAGTACCACCCCATTGTTCTCCAGCTTTTGACTGAATCTTGATCAGTTTAATGTCCCTTTGAAAAAAAGGCTTAGTATAAATAAGTAATTGGAGTTTCTAAATAAAAAAAATAGGGCTGAGCAATTAATTGCATTTGCAATGTATTCTCAATTTAGCAAAATATAAATCTCAAATTGATTTAGGTCCATAAATAATCTAGTAAAACATCACAGATGAGTTAGAGATAAGCACTTATCAAACCATCCCACAAGGAGAGGTAATGCAGGTTCTACTGGTTTCAAAGTGCCTTTTTCTGCCTCTTTCTTGTTACTCCTTTAACTTCAAAATTTGGACAATGGACAATCTTTGATGATACTCTTTTTGTACCAACAGAAATGTAATTTCAGAGCATTTACCATCTTGTAATCCTCTTTTGAAGGGATACAAGTAAATAAACCAACTGAAATTGTTAAATATATGGTGTTTACAAATAGAGAAGTGTTTTTTTATAGGATTAAGGCAAAAGTTTTATTATAATTTCCTTGGTTTAGTTTAGATAATTTTAAGAAAGGGTAATTTTGGGGGCTAAAAACTGCAGCATTTGGGGTTACCAATGGGGGAATCTAAAGAATAGAAATAGAAAAAGGAGGACAGATGCAACCTCTAGTTATCTGAGCCTTATATACCATGAAACAAAGAAGCTCTTAGCAGCCAACAGCGCTATACCCAACACAGCAGAGGGATACTCTGATAGCCGCAGTGCTAATGGGCTTCGATTGGAGACAAATGCAAGGTAGATGACCACAATGTACAGGTGATAATTAATGGTTCCCTGCAGATCCTTTAGGATTTCAAACTCTTTGAATCTTTTTGTCTTCCCTCAATAGATACAGCCTCCCATGGCAACACTGTGAGTGGGAATCAGAGTCCTGCTGCTGATAAAATGAGCACATTATGTTATAAGGAAGCATTTCAAAGAGGATCTGAATATTCATGCAACAACCATAAAACTCAACACAGACGCTTAAAGTGCACCATGCATGCAGATTAATGACGGTGTATATCGGTGAAGGTTCTCAGTCATCCAGGTCATGGTCAAGCTAGGAAAGTTCAGTTAGGAGACTGGACGTGTAGTTTTCTAGAAGATGTTTCGCCTCTCATCCAAGAGCTTTAACAGTTCTGACTGATGCTGGGAAAAACAGAGATAAATATACTGTAGGTGTGACCAAAAGTTATGTAAGGTCAGGAGATCTTTTCATAACCAATCCTCTGAACTGTCTGTACATTATTTTTGTCTTATTGATGTTTTATGCTTGTTTTTTTTACTCATTCTCCTAATAAAAGACTTCAGACTTATAATACCTGACAGTTGGCTCCTTAAGGTTATATTAAGGGATATTGGAGTTAAAGAAGTAAGTACAGATACATTTGCAAAACGAAAATGAAAACCTTGTGTTCTTTTACTTCAACTTATAAATTATGGACTATTTTCAGCTTGTCTTTTAGAAAAAAACGACACAGAATACATTGACGTTTCTGGTTTTAACATGACAAAAAGTTTAAGGGGTTTAAAAACTTTGTTTGATGCTGAAATAATAATGTTTTGTTTTTTTTTGTGAACTTTGTGCTTCTACTAAGTGTATCCTTACATATCAGTTACAAACGAATGTACTTTGTTTTATGAGTACAAACCGGAATATAAAGAGGAAACCGTTGTAGATTATGGCCAGATTTTAAACGTCTCTCTTATTTTTTATGCTTCTTTCACACAGTTCTATCTCATAAAGCACATCTTCTTCCACCTCACAAGGTAAATAGCAAAAATAAAAAATAAAAAACTCATCATTTTCTACCCCATGAAACAGTACGTTCTTCATCATGCTGACACAAAAAAAAGAAAGAGGGATGTGGAGAGAAAGCAGCTTCCAATCATCCGTCATCCACATCAGAGCAGATCTTTTATTCAGGAAGGCATTAATTGTTACACTGGGAGACTGAATGACAGGGTGATATAACCGCTTTCAAGCTCGGAGATTGATGCTGTCTCTGTCGCACATCAGCACACAGGGAGTGAGTGAGGGATCCATGCGAATGCAGCCACAGTTAGTGTGGTAATGATATTTCCACGCCGGGCCCTGGCCGGTGCCTGGCTCCATCTGCACCCAGTTAGCTGCTCTAATTTTAGACAAGCTGGTCTAAGAGCGGGCGGCTGTGGGGGCCGGAGCCATGGCTCATTTAGGCACAGGCTTAATGGGGGGACATCTTTCTTTGGCACATATTGTAGCTCAAAATTTGAATCGGCTTCAGAGACACACACACACTAAAGTTTGCATTTCCATCCATATAAAGATTTTACATTGACTTACATTCATTTTTCGTTACTGGATTTATGCCCAACCTTGACATTTACTCTCACTCTAACCCTAATCTGTATATTCGTAACCCCTAATCTTAACCTAAAGTTAATTCACACCACACCTCTAAACTGACTCTCTAACTTTAAAAGTGGAGGTCCACTACATTAGGACCAGCCTTTAGTCCAAACAAGGCCTGTTGGTCCTCAGAAGGTTAGTAAATATGCCAAAAACAGTCCTAATTAGGTAGCATAAACAAGTAAACACACACAATCAATTTCCTGTTTGTTCTTTTTATTCTTTATTGTTTTACTTTAATATTTTTTTTTTTTACTTTTCTCCCCCCATGTTAATTTTACAATAAGAGAAATTATGATGAAAAAAAAAATCAGTGTTCTTTTACTTTACAATTTCACAGCAAGGGAAGAAAAAAGGGAAAATTGAATAAGAAAAATACACAAAAAAAAGTAACTTAACTTTATATCAAAGTGTCAACATCCAAAAATAACAAATGAAATCCATTTTTAGAAAATAACAAATATGGCGCATTTTATTCATTAATGTATTCCCTATTAATTTTGCTAATGTAAATATAAGGTCTTAAAATAGGAGGAAAGTAAATTAATATAAAAAATCTCACCTTATTGTGTGTTGATTATTTTTACTATTACTTCCTGTTTTCAAATTGGGCTTTTTTTTATTTTCTTACAGAAAACAAAATGGCCCAATTTGTAATGAGTTTGGATGCATCAATGCATTCAAATATTTTGCCTTTACAAAAAAAAACAAAAAAACAAGAACATTAAAAAAAATAAAAACGCCTACCTCCACTTTTTATCTGCTTGGTTTTATTATCAAATCAACATCATCTGCACTGAAAGTCACATCCTGCTGGTTTACCAGGATTTCATTCAGTTGGACTAATAAAATCCATTGTTCGTGTCCCCCACAAGGGACACTTTTTTTATTCTGCACTAAAACGCATCGAGCTGCTCTGCACTAAAAGCTAAAGTCACACCCTTACGGTGTCGTTTGGCCGCCCAGCAGTTAAAATGATGTTGACGCATCACAAGCTGCACTAATGGTATAAAATGTTGCTCATTTTCATCCTCCTAAGTGGCTGAAGTGGGCAGTTTGAGGGCAGAAGAAAATGTAAAGTGATGTGTATTGAATGACACTGACAGAGATCCTTGTCTCACAATCCTGGTGTTCATTAATATCTTGTAAAAAGGGAGGAACTAAGGAGATTGTGGGATTAAATATATCCACCTTGTGTTCTAGATTCAAAAGAATGAACTGACTGAATATAATCTAAAGAATAAAAAATAGTTAAAATATGATTTTATGCACAATAGAGTGATGGAATATGAATAAAGACATGCATACATACATCTGCTTTGAAACATTTAGATCCTTAACCAGTATCTCCCCAGATATAATATCACAAAAACCCCATTAGATCCAACTGAAGAAATGTCTCAATTTCTATGATATTTCCATCAGATTTGCTTTTTTTTTCCCTAACAATGATTTATTTTTGATAAATGGGCTGTCCGACCCTCTGTAGTGAACCAAAGAAGTTGAAGCAAATCATTTAAATCTGGAATTTATTTATTTATTTATTTTTTTGTGGATTTTTAAAGGATTGATTTGGTTTTTGTTAAAATAAGAAAACAAAAAAAAACATAAATGCTTGAGTTCTCTGTCGTTCCTTTAAACCTTCCTCTCCTCATCCATTGTAAGGATTTACTCCAGAAAAATCACAAGTTTTACATCAAGTTTGCTAACATCAAATATAAAAGCCTCCATCCAGACATGTTGGGAAGCACCTTCTGCCCTTAAATACCATCACTACACTTCATGCAAACCCATAGGCATCCCTTGAAATTGGATTTAATTTCCATTCAAGATTACTAAAGTATTTTTGAATTGAATTAAAATTTCAATTTTTTCTTTCATAAAAACTACAAACTTTTGTGTATTATTTTTGGAAATTTTATATGAGAGAGTAATGGAGGCTTATACTAAGAACTAGGGCTAAAAAATAATTTTAAAAAAATCAAGTCGAGATAAAATTTCTTAAACCTTCTAGGTGAGAAGGTATGGCTTCATAAAAATCTAAGTTAAATATTCTGGCCAGTGGAGCTAACACCACATTAGCAATCCATTGAACAGCTTCCTCACAATGATTCAGTTTGGACCAAAATGATGAAGATTGGTTTCTATTTTTCTGCATCATCATGAGTCCTTGTATTAGTGCAAATTACTTGGGAAATATTTTCATACGAGGTAAAATGTAGGTTTTTTTAATCATCTCTAGAGATAAATGAATATATATATATATGTATCAGTTCACCTGCAGAGGGTTGTGGACAAGTGATGTCCTCACTGTAAGAGAAACTGAGAGAACCTTTTGAGGTAGAGCGAGAAAATATCAGCAAGTCAAAAAGTGGGATCATGAATGATCTGGAGAAGATCGCAGGTTGTTTTGGTATCAACAGTCTCAGATCAATGGTCCACTGTTATCCACCCAGACTATTGTAGCTGTTTTAGGTTTTACATTATTCCTCTTATAAATGAGCGATTCTATTGAATTATGTTTGATAAATGTCAAAAATAAAGTAGAAAAACTTTGGTTTATTGCATAAAAGCCAAAAAGTTATAAAATCATAAACCCTTTTCTTTTTGATGCTGCTTATCTGTTCTCACTCTGAGGACTACTTTCCTTTCACACACACACACAAACACAGAGTAAAGTCAATCATGTGTCAATAAAGGGTCACCTTTGCTTACCTGGTCTCCCGGGTGACGAGGAAGAAGCTGTCATCGGGGGCATCGATCCAGTTGGGGCGTCTCTTGCGAATCATTACTCCTCCTCTGGTGTTTCCGCTGCTGCTGCGGCCGTTGTGCTGCAGAAACGAGTCCGGTGGTTTAACTACAACCAGAGGTGGTGAGGACCTGCAGATAGAGCTGCAAATAGGTTCACTTACCATGAGAGGTCCTCCTGTTGAACCAGGGTTTTCTACAGAGAATAAAAACAAAACCCAAGATTTGAGAACAATAAAATGTCTACAGTTATACATACAATCAACATGGGAGAATATATGTTATTTAAGAAAATGCAGTGGAGCAGAAGTGTAGATTTACAGCCTGGGTCTTTGGAGGGTGCTACAGGGTGCTGCACAGTTACTGTGTGCAAGTACAACTTATTAGAATATGTCACTTTTTGCCGATGTCTTCAAAAGACTCAAACTGACACCCTGAACTGGATTAGGGTGTTCAGAACAAACTGAACAACTGAAATTTGGATGTGGAAAAACCACAAGAAAACGTATTTTTGGAGGAGTCAGGATAAGGCTTTCAAAGCCAAGAGCAAACATAGTGGTGGGAGAATCGTGCTGAGTTGTTTTGCTGAAAGTGGTTCTTTTAGTCCTTTAGTCCCAAAGCAGATAAAATATTAAACTGCAGATAATGCTGCTTTCAAAAAGATGGATATAAAGGGGTGTTCTAAAAGAGCAAAGATCCCAAACACAAAGCTGTTCCTGATTTTTTTAAGAGCAAGACCATTTATTAGAAATCCTGAGGCCTTTTTTTTTGACAGAATTAAGGAGCTGGTATCCAACCTCTCCTGCTTTGACAAAAGCAGATTAAAATGTTTTTGCTCGTTTCTTTTTAGGTAAAATCTCTGCAACATGCATACATCTTTTCTTCATCCTCGCATAATTCCCATCAGTCCTCCCTCATAAGCTCATGGTGTTTTTTTTCCCCCTCAGTTATGCTTCAGGCCACTAATGGACTTTTGGGTGGAATTAATCTAACCTCCAGCCCACTTGATGCTCTCCATCATAGTACACACTAAACTATACACCATAGCTTAGGAGTGTATCTTAATCCCCTGGCCTTTTTGTGGTTAATTAATTCTTTTATTTATCCAGATCAGTGATCAGTGTTATTAAATAATCTGTTATTAAGGATCCAAATTTGAATCCACCCCTTCCCTTTTTTTATTAAAACTCTTAGAAACAACCAAACCAACCAACATGCTGTCATTTTAATGTTGCTCAAAGGTGCTACATAAATGAATAATGTTTTATATA
>JAUZNJ010035042.1:0-12435 GCA_034780135.1 Jordanella pulchra
TCTAACTTAATTCATCATCCAGGTTTGATGTTCAGACCTTAATGTGACTTTTCCTACCATTTTTACACTTCCAATCGTTCTTATTATGATAACAGAATAGATGTGCATTGTTTTTAACATCAGTTTGGTTTTGTGGCTTTCATGCATGAAGTTGAAAATAAAATTATAACCCTATCCTACCAGTTTCTTTGTGCTTTTTCCTTATTATGCCACTAGGTGGCGCTGGGTCCATTCTACTTTATTTAAAAACGAGGGCACTTTAGTGAACATTTAGATGCTTCTATTCTCATCAAAAGCTCCCTTTTTATTAAATGTTTTGTTTTTCAGAAAATATGTACAAATATGTTTATTTCAAAACAATAAGACTATTTTTTTAAACCGCTGCCAAGAACAATGGTATCTGTTTTAATGTAAAAAATAACTTTTAAGACTTGTATTCACACTGTTAGAGGTTCAGAAATGACTGTGCTCGACAACCCGTCTGACCAAGCAGACGGAGTCATTTTCCGGATCTAAAGCGGCTCCTATTCAGAATGTGATGCATCATTGTGAGAGAAATATTTTTGGTGTTAACCAGTAAATGCAGAGATCCATACCAAACACTATGATTTTGTTAATAACAGAAACATTATAATCATGCCTTATCTTTTCTTTTTGCCCCCCCTTGCTACAGTCTGGGTCAGTCAGAAGTACTCCGTCTAAAAACAGTCTCCAGTGGATCTTGGTATGTTCACATCTGTTAAAATCATCAAACTGCCAGTTCTCTTGGACCCAAGTCAGTAATCGGATCCAGAGCTCACCTACGATATATGTCAAAGAAAAATATGGAAAAAGCAACATATTTTATTGAGGAAGAAGGAAACCCTTTTTCTTTTTTTTATCCTGCATTTTTCTACAAATTAAACTGTTGCATTGGTTCCCTCCATAAGGTAAAGACTTGATTAGATGCTTGTTCAACTCAGATTTATGATAAATAGGCATTTGTAGTTACAGCATATTTCATTTTCTCAGTTATCTTGCTCTAAACTTGATTATTCCTCAGCTGTACAAAACTATAACAGGAGAAATGGCCAAGAACTTAAGACTAAACATTCTAGTGAGCTTTTTGTTAAAGGGTTAAACACTGGAGCAGACGCTTACATCCTCCTGTGTTATTCTCATTACAGCAGACCTTCCTTTAAACTCCATAGTTCATGTATATGTCTGACACTTCTCTTTAACAAGCTGAAAGGAAATGGACTTTCCACATGTGTCCTCCCTGAACCAGCAATGATGGAAATCCACACACGGATGCATCTATGCCAAATGGTAGCTTTTTTTTTTTTTTTTTTTTTACTTTGAAGCTACATCAACTTTAAATTTGTAATTCAGATTAGGAGTTATTTGAGGGTCAATCCATCCGAGTTTAAAAACCAAACACATTTTATCGACTGACTGACAGCCTGCTGCGAATTCTCTGGAAAGAAACCAAGATTTTTTTTTTTTCTGTGAAAACTTGTAAAAGAAACTCTTTAACTCAAACTTCAGACTGTTTTGCTGAAACAATCAGAGAGTTAGTTACAGAAATAATCTTCAACTAATTTAGTAATCAATTAATGATGAAGTGGAATATTGAAACTGATTTCAACAGTTTTCAAAAAAATGTGCAGAATGGTGCAAATTTGGGTCGTTGCAGGGAGCTAAAGCTTAAGGCGACAGATCAGCGGATACTTCTCTAAACTTGTTTGATATTTTGAGAGATACCTCTGCCATTTCCTTCCAGAAGCAAACTGACTTGAATGTAAATAAACCCAAATCTTTGAGGTGTATAAATAATCTCGAGTTAACTGTAAATATTCAGAGATATCTCTTTTGGTTTGCTGCTGCTGGAAAGACCCGGATTGTTCAGAAGCTGAAGAGTGAGGTTATGTGTTTGATTCAGGTGTTTCTGAGCTGAATGCATGTAGAGTGTATGAAGAACTATAAAGCAAGTTGTATTTGAGAGGATTATTTTATTATTGAACAACAACTATGTTCTCAATCAACCTCAAAGCTTACATTTTTTTTGGAAGTTGGAATTTTATTTTTTTTTTTTTTTGATTGGGCTATCTTAGGAGGATATTTGTTTGTGCAGGTAACTATTATTGTGCAGAATTATTAGGTAACTTCATAAAAACCAAATATATAACCAGCTCACTTGTTTATTTTAACCAGGTACACCAATATAACAAAATTTAGAAATAAATATTTGCGACACTCAAAGCCAAAAACAAATCAGTGACCAATATAGCCGCGTTTCTTTAAGATGAAACTCAAAAGCCTTCCATCCATAGATCCTGACAGTTACTTGATGTATTTACGATCAACATTTCTGCAGCAGCTCCACAGCCTCCGTCTGTTTGTTCAGAGAGATTGACTGTTTCCCTCCTTGTAGATCTGACATTTTATGAGGGACCACAGGATCTCTATGGGGTTTAGATCAGGTGAACTAGGGACCGCGTCATTATTTTTTCTTCCTTTACACTTTTACTGGCCAGTGACGCTTTGGAGTATTTGGATGTATGTGATGGAGCACTGCTCTGCATGAAAATCATGTTTTTGTTGAATGATTCTGACTTCTTCCTGTATCACTGCTTGAAGAAGGTTCCTTAACCCAAAAAGGTCACACAAGTTCATCTTTGATGATACCAGCCCATACCAGTGCTCCACCTTCACCTTGTTGGCGTCTGAGTGGGAGTGGAGCTCCCTGGCCTTTACTGATGCAGCGTCAGGCCCATCCATCTGCCCAGTCAAGAGTCACTCTCATTTCATCAGTCCATAAAACCTTAGAAAAATCAGCCTTAATATATTCCTTGGCCCATTCTTGACATTTTATTCTATGTTTCTTGTTCAAAGGTGATCATTTTTCAGTCTTCCTTACCATGGCCATGTCTCTGGGTATCACACACCTTGTGCTTTTTGATACTCCAGTGACGTTGCAGCTCAGAAATATGGTAAAACTGGTGGCGAATTCCATCTTGGCAGCTTCACGCTTGATTTTCCTCAAGTCAAGGGCAGCTATTTTGCACCTTTTTTTCCCCCCTAACACATTTCTTGCGAGACTGTTGGCTATTTGTTATGAAACAGCTAATTGTTCGGTGATCATGGTTTAAAAGTTTGGCAGTTTCAAGACTGCTGCATCCCTCTGCAAGACATCTCACAATTTTTGACTTTTCAGAGTCCAAATTTCTCTTGTGCCCCATTTTGCCAAAGGAAAGGAAGTTGCCTGATAATTAAGCTCAACCTATATAGGGCGTTGGTGTCATTAGACCAAACTCATTCTCCTCACCTGATTTACTTAATTGGTAGTTGGCTTTCAAGCCTATACAGCTTGGAGTAGGACGACATGAAAAGGGGGATGTCATCAAAATACTCATTTACATAATGTTTCTGAACACAATGTAAAATATTACAGTATAACAGTGTAGCAGCTCAGATGGCAGCTATATTGGATTTTTAGGTTTGGGGCCTGCATGGAGCCTCTGCAACTCTGAGTTTTGGGAACGTTTTTTGTATACTTTCAGCATTTTAGTTTTGGATAAAAAACAAAACTGCATCTTAAAACGTATCGCCCATTATGTTCTGTACCACTTTCTTCATGGTCAGCCCATCTGGGCTCTCTCTCCCCGCCCAGTGAGGAACCTCCTGGCTTCGCTCTGACTGAAGCTCCTCAGTGTGGAAAAGCCGGAGCGTCCAACGCTCCGTTTCCTCTATTTCTGTCGCCCATCTAAGGAAAACATATTTATTTTAAAATGGGCTTTTTGGCTCACAACCCAACGATTTCTTTCTGTAGCTTCTTATTTGCTCTTGTCGGTGTTTGTTGCGGGGGTTCGGATGCGCCGCGCGGAGTCGCGGTCGGGTTCGTCTTCGATCCTAAAGCGAAGTGCGACCCGCCGTGCGAACATGGAGGAGTCTGCATCCGAAACAACACCTGTTTCTGCTCCAAGGGCTATGAAGGGGAGAGATGCCAGTACGGTGAGATGATGTGGACCTGCTAGAAGAACAGCCTTCTTGGTCAAGTTCTGTGTATCTATGAAAACATCTCGATTTTGATTTAATTCATCGAGGCATTTAATGTCCCTGTGCAAACTTAAAGATCAATCCCTGAATTCTATATAAAACAATCTTCCTTAAGATACATATTTTTTTTTTATTTGAGACTCGGTTTGCACTGTTCTATGCTGATATATTATAAAACTGTTAATTGCAGGGCCTATGAACTGGAGGGGTCAGCATTCATTTAAACTTCACACATAATAAACGTATTGTTATTAGGCCTACTTCATTTAAATGCTACTTTTCTTTTAGTTATTTTCATCTTAAAATCTCTGTAAACGATCTCTATGATTTATATGATGAAATCTTCTATAAATTATTTAAAAAAAGAAGAGAAACAAATAAAATGAAATCAAATAAAATGTCAAACTCAACTGAGGGTCCCCTATGTGGTCCTCCTTCAGGGCCCCTTGGTGCCCATGGGCACTGTGTTGGTGACCCATGGGCACTGTATTGTTTCATAACCAAACTCCTTAGTCTTCTGCACAGCTTCAACTTTGACCAGTCTGCTTATGAAAAGGCTGTTTATTCACCAATGTATTAAACAAAACCTCTTATTACAGTTGACTGCTGACACCAACTTTTCTTTTGTTTAGGGGTATCATTGTAAAGGAGGGTGAATGAAAATGCACACCACACTTTTCAGATCAACACATGAAATAAATCAAACTTTTTTACGTTTGCTAAATGTAACAAGGAACATTTTCAGGAATGTGAAGCCAATGTCTTATAAAGCCCTACCTCTACCAGCAGTTGTCTACCTTGAATCACTATGAAATACCCAAGGAAAAAGTTTGCAAGGCAAAGAATAATACTCCCAATAAGGAATTTCCTAAACATCTGCTAGTTGTAAACTATGTGTACTACATGATTAATTAAAGGATGATGCATCTCAGATTATAGATCAAGATCATTGCAGGATACATGTTTGTCTGTTTTAGATCACCTGCAGATGCTGTTCATGTGCTGCAGGTAGTTAGGAGCAAACTTAGAAAATCTTTCAGTTATCAAGTTCTATAGATCAAAGCTATTTTAAAACGTTTGACTCATTTAAAACATAGAAAAAAAGAGATAATCAAATAATCCATTCACTGTGTTTCTCCTTAGTGCTTTGGAAAGTCTAAAATTAAGAATGATTATGTCAAAAAAGATTAATGGGAATATTTTTGGTTCTGTTGCAGCTAATTGTTTCCCCAAATGTAAAAATGGTGGAGCCTGTCTTCGTCCAGGAAAATGCAGGTGCCTTCCTGGTTATGGAGGAAGATATTGTCACAAAGGTCAGACAGTTTATAGTACCTGTGTATGCATGCATGCATCCGTCCGTCCATCCATCAGCTGTATGTCTAACATGCCAGGCATTCATATTTGGTATAATGTTTTTTTTCCACAGTGACGTGTTCCGGTGGGTGCTGGAACGGGGGCGAATGCACCGCCGTCAATGGAGTGGCCAAATGCATTTGTCCTTCTAGCTGGACTGGATCAAAATGCCAGGATGGTGAGTTTTGTAATTATGTGATTAAAAATGTCAAAGTTGCCACATAGAGCTATTCTATCTGCTGTTTCCAAGGCATTTCCACTCCCACACTAATATGTCTCAGGGCATCTTTTTAGGATTGATTTAAAGACAAAATATCAGCCAAGAGATCCTTGAAGTTTGGTTTCATTTTTTTGGAAAGGGGTGATTTTAACTTATTGGGGTTAGAGAGTTCGACCAAAGGTTAATGAGAAAAGATCTCCAATGTGTATCTCCATTTGAATAAATTAAGAACAAACATATAACATTGAGTTTCCCTCTAGCTTGTTTCCACACAAATCTTGCAGTGTTGTTTAGGTTCAATAAATTAAAAGCAACAATAGTTCTCTGGATATATTAACTGTTTAGTATCCTTCCTGGTTTCTCTGCTTTTAATCATTCTTCCTCATTAAATGTTTTTCTTCGGTTTGTTTGCGGTCTCTTCTTGGAACAGCGATTTGTCCCCAGGGCTGCAGGAATGGGGGCAACTGTGCAGCTCCAGGAATCTGCAGCTGTCCAGAGGGATGGTTGGGTGGTGCGTGTCACATTGGTGAGTTAAACTCACTTGCACACAGCAGTCACTCCTCCATACGGCTTATAGTCTTTTCTACTGTGGGTTTATTTCCAGAATTGTCTTTTTTTCCTGCCTTTCTTGTTGGGTTTATGTTGTCAGACTTTACAGGCTTATCTCTGGCTCTTGGGATTTTACAGAACAAGCTAACACCTGCTTTTGTTTCCTTTGTCTCGGCTCCAGCCGTCTGCAGTCAGACCTGTCTGAACGGAGGGAAGTGCATTTCTCCCAACAAATGCCGCTGTCGGCCTCCTTTCTCCGGTCCTCGCTGCGAGGAGAGGAAAAAATCCCACTAATCATTCCCAGACTGCAGAATAAGCGTTATTCATTTATAGCTAAAACATTGTTCTCTGTACCCTTTTTATGCATCATATTTTTTAATACAACTCCTGTTCTTTTGTTGTTTTTTTTTTACTAAATGCTGTAAATTGCCATTAAATAAAAACCATTTGTGTGTTAAATGTTTATTTACAATAAACAGTATGTTTCCTGCATATAATTTGCATTATATTTGCAAAAACATTAAGCTTGCGTTTCACAATTTCAGTCGTATTTAGTTTTGATGTAAATAACTGCAACATTTTAAAATTAGTGTCTTCATGATATTAATTATTCTCACTATAGGAACAAAGCAAGCTCAAAAAGAAAATGTAAATATAAAACACATCAGTTTGATTAAAGGGAAAACAGATTGCAATTTATTTTTAATGCAAATAAACATAATTCTAAACAATAGAAAACTTGTATTGTTGCTTTTTAAATTATTTGCTAGAAAATTGGGAAAAGCAACAAAAAATATATATATAAATGTAGGATGGAGTGCAAAGAACTTTCATTTAGCAAAAACCTGATTGTAGATAAAAACTATTTTAAATTCCTGTAATATTTTTTATTTTAGGATCTACCCAGAAAAAGGTAAATTTGGGATCTGGGAATATGTAAAATCAGGAAGAAACACGGTAATTTATACAGTAGATTACAATAGAAGTGTACACACCACAAGTTTTCCTCCATTCCTAATGTACATTTGTTGTACATATGTTCAGATAAAACACATGTTATTTTTATTTGCAGTGAAATAACCAGGTTGCATATGCTTGTTCACACTTAAAATAATACTTGCTCTAACTCTAAAGGCAGTGGGCTTTTTTTCTGAAATTTGTTTATTGGCATCCTTCAGAAAGTTTGTTTTTCTTTCTTTCCAAAGTTATAAAAACTTCATACAGACAAGAGTTGAACAGGTAAAAGCCTCATGAGCTCCCAAGTTCTGGTTTTCTTCTGTTTGTATCTGGGGTTTATCTGGACGAGGCATTAGGGGCTGTAAAATGGATACCTTCTCCTTCAAAGCATGTAGTCCAAACTAAAGGAGGATTCGTTTTGACCTGAAGGAACCAAATCGGACCTTTTAGAGCACAGCCTAAGAAGGTTCCACTTAGCACCAGGTTAATACCATGTGTACAGTCACTGGCCTTCAGTGCTCAGAGCCAGAAAATCTGTTAAAGTTTGTGAGTAAGAGCCGTCCTTGAAGAGCTTCTGGTAGAGCGGCTAAATATTATAAAGTTAGTACTTCAATACTGATAGTAAAAAGACTGAATGATGTATTTTAATCAAATAAATCATTGAAAGTATGTCTTATATTCACCACAAAGGCTTGTACAGGTTATGCTGTTAAGTTAAAGAAAAGGTTGGAAAATAGTTTAAAATGACACCCCAGGGGGTGTGCATCTACTGTACATAAAACTCGATACGTTCAAAGTTCTTTAAATGAACAGATTTTACTTTAAACCTTGAGGTAGAGAAATAAAGGAACCAAAACACACAAGTGCAATAAATCATGTCCTTTGGTTAGTTTGCATGTATGTTGTTCTCCATCTTACATTCAGATACACACTTAAAGTGTTCCCCCTGTTTTATATCTCTCTGCTGTCTTCTTATTTCCCCATCTTGTCTTCTTATGCATACGAAGCCTGTAAACAGCACATTTGATTTTAGGAAAATCAGATTCCACAGCGAACAGTACAGATCAAGGCATAAATGTAATGTTTGCACTGGTTCTGTAAGCTACTGTAGATTTAAAAGATTCTAGTTTATGAACCATGATCCCACCTTTACAGCACAAGTAAGGCCTTTGAAGCCTCTTCGACAGTGGCAGTGGTCCGGCAGTACGCAGCGGCCTCCGTTCAGGCAGGGCCGTCTACAGATTGCTGAGGAGAAACGGAATCAATACATAAAAAAATAAAATACATTTAGGAAAAATAAAATAGAAAATAAGACAGGAAAGGTGATCAGAACCTTTAAATAAACACCAAATTTTTGGCCTTGTAGTAATTCCTTGCGTTTTACTTCCAAAATGTAACACTGAAGGTTAGCTAATAGTGAATGCTGACCAAACCATATAAGCCAAGGGGGGAGAGACAAATCTTTTTTTTTTAGTCTAATTTTTATATTATGTATTCATTACACAGCTACCTAGAATTACAAATTACAAATATTGCAGTTTTAGTAAATTCATAAAAACAAATATTAATGCGTGCACAAGTATTCACAGCTGAACTGTAATATTTTGTGAAGCATCTTTGGCATCAGTTGTTGGTACAAGGCTGGCTCACTTGATTCGGAGTATTTTCTCTCTATACTTCAATATAATTCAATTTGAAAATATTTTATTGATCCTAAAGGAATATCAAATCTTTTAACTCTAATTGGGGTTTCTTCAATGAGTTATGATGGATGGTAATGGCCGTAGGCAGGACGGATCTTCTGTAGTGGTCCGTCTTACAGCGAGTCATTAACGCCTCTGACGGAAAACACTGATGAAGATGAGGCTCAGGGTTGTCCATGGTGTTCTTTGTTTTATGAAGAATTGTTCTTTGTAAAATCATCTCCAGAGGTTCTATTAGAATTCCTAGAATGGAGCTTCTTTCTCAGTGTGTGGAGCTTCTTCGGTTCAACGCTCAGATGCTGTTACACCAGCTGATGATGGCAGAAAAAAATCTCACTCTCCATGACAGAATTAGAGAAGACATGCAGCATCTTGCTTCCTGAAGAAGTACAGTACACCATTACCTCAATATCACCATCCTCACGGCTCTGTCAGGCTGTGAGGACAGTTATGGAGGAGAGCAGTTTTTACCTAGATTTAAGTCCATGCTTTGGCTGGGCCACGGATGCATGTTCACAGACTGCTCCTTCTGCTCGAGCAATCATTTTATTGATCTTCTCATAAAACCAATGGCAGAAAAACATTCAGTCAGGTGCCTGTTTATCACCAGATGTTTGGAGTTCAGGCCAAAGAGTTGGTTTTTGGGTTCTTCCTGTCAGCTAATCTAATTTCTCTTGGTCCAACAGTCTGTAAGTCCACCGCCTTGAAACCTTGATTGGTGGAGGGGATTTGGTCTGCTGGATGTTTTTTTTATGTTTTGTTTTTTTCACAGAAAATCTACCTATGAGACCACTGGGTTCTGGATCCCCTTTCTGACCATGATTTCTCTTTCATGATCACTCATTTTGTTGGGCACCAAGATCCAGGGATGACTTAAGGCGTGAAGGTCTGCAAAAATGAGTTTTCTGCTCTGGTATACCGTGACGTTAAAAACCAGTGTGTTTTATTCCAAATCATCTTTGTTCCTGTTCCAACAGGCTGTGATCATTTTGCAGGGAAACAAAAAAATCCGTGAGGACAGAACTGATCTGAGCTGCATTTTGAGCACCTTTAATATTCATGTACATAGTTATTGTTTTTCTTAATAATCTTCATATGTTTGTAACAAACCTTTCCACTTCATCGTTAAAGGATTGCACAATGAAGTTTAGGTAGTTAATTAATACAGACTTTGCCTGTAACAGTAAATAAAGTGTAAAAAAGAAAAACGCAGATTTTGTGGTGAAAGTGGAAGTGGACTCACGTGTTTGACAGTGCAGACCTTCCCAGCCCACAGGACAGTGACACGTGTTCGGCCCGACACACTCGCCGCCATTTTTACACTTTTGCAAACAAACAGCTACAACAACAACAGAGACAGGAAGACATTATGTTTAGGACTTTGACTAATACTAGATGAAAAAAAAAAATGTATTTGGGCTTTACAGAAATAGTAGCGGTAGATGGCATTTAAGTTTACTGTACGGTAGGGTGGCAACAAGGCAAAATAAACAGCATAAACTTGATTAAAAGATTCAAATTGACAAATAAAATCTAGAAAAAAAGATATGTCAATTAACTATGCAGAAAAAAATTGTGGGTATTAGATTATTTTCTAGTGCACAGATTGCATGCATATTGTCCTTTAGAAATATTCTGAAAACTAGATGCATTTACACCTCAAACTTGAATAAATGTTATTTGAGTCATGTGGTGCACTGATGAGTAACCCTTATCTTAAATACAGCCAGGGTAAGTTTACAGAAGGAAAGAAAGCTTTCATTTAGCTCAGAGCAGATATTTATTCAGCTTAAAGACGTTCAGTACTAAGGATGGATAACATTGGATTTTGATTCTTTGACTATAATGATCAAATCCATGGCATTGCATCAGCAAGTCCAAAACACTGACAATATGGCTCCCATTGTTATTGTTGTTGTTTTCCACAATTGGTTGCATGAAAGAAAAGATAAAAGCAGCATTTATGCTTCAAAATAGAATACTGCACAATTAAAGTTGACTGTTTAACAATCTGGTCAAAAAAGGGTAATAATAAAAAAAAAAAAATCACAGCTGAAAGAGAAACCAGAAGAATTGTTTCTAGCAGGGTTCTTCTTAAGGTTTGTTTAATCATTAATGTAAAGTGGTTTACTTTAGTGACACATGCTGCTTGTTACAGTTAGAAATTAAATGCTCTGTTTAAACTTATTGTTTTAAACCAGCAGTGTTTTAATGTTTTTATCTCTACTGCAGTGAGGTAATAATTGTAGGAGGAAATGATAGCAGTTGTGTTTCATGACTATTGATCAATTATTGCAGATCAAACTCCAACCTGTTCGGATGAAAGATATATTGTTATTCCTGCTATGAATGGTCAGATCACTCACGCATGTTACACTTCTCTCCCCGCCAGCCTGAAGCACAGGAGCAGGTGTTCGGTCCAACACACTTGCCTCCATTCATGCACATCGGCTCACAAACACCTGGAACAAACAGGTCTTTAAAAACCTTTACTTTTATAATCAAGCAACACATTCCTGTAATCAGTGATGAAGCTCGATCACTGAAAGTCTTTCAGTTTTCTTAGAAATTGTACTGCTTTCTGAATAAACCCTTTATCCAGTATTTGAACCTCAGTATGATGACATATTGTGGAGAGTGTGGAGGACAAAAGAAGTGTCATTTTCAAACTTATTACAGACTTTAAAAGATTGGTGAAAGTTTGACTTTCTTAGGAAATTATATAGAAATAAAAAATGATTTAAGACCTTTGCACAGAAGTTATTGTTTTTAAAAATATGCCGAATTATAAGCCCAACTGTTCACTTACTTTTTTGGCACCTTTTTCCTGTGTAGCCTTCAGAGCAGGAGCACATGTTGTTCCTCTTACACTGACCTCCGTTCTTACAGGGTGGACTGCAAACAGCTGAAAACAGAAACGTTGAGCTCACTAACATGGAGATCCAAACACGTTGCTGTTTTTAAGGAGAATTAAAGCAACAGACACATCAAAGGTGACGACTAAGCAGGGAAACACAACTTTAGTAGTGCAAAAAGCTCAATTAAAGACAAGTTACCAATTTGGCAATGAGAGCCAAAAAAGCCACTGGGACAGGCACAGATGTTGGGCTTCACACACGCTCCTCCATTCAGACAAACGGGGTTACACAGAGCTGCAGGTCACACATGGGGCAAAAAGCAACCGTTAGCTTTACTCTCCGTCTGTGAGGTGAAGTCCGATTAGATGATCCGCGTTTCTTTCCCTACCTGAGCTGCATGTTGGTCCATTCCAGCCTGGTTTACATCTGCATACATCTGGAGAAATGCACTCGCCTCCATTTTCACAGTGCCTGTCACATACCACTGGGAGAAAAATGAGCCCAATAAGGAACGGACACAGCATGAACCTTCTCTGAAGAACAGACATGTCATCATTGATAAAAGGCACACTGCTAAACAGAGGTCACCTTTAAGACTTGCTTTGTCTCTCCACCAATAGTCTGTGAAAAGGAATATCTACTGTAAACTATATGAAGCAGTGCCTGTTGGGATCTGGAGTCTGTCTGCCACCTTTCCTCCAGCAGAGCGCGCCGTGGGTCTCCTGGGCTGGAGCCCTCTGCACACCTGAGGATCTTC
>JAUZNJ010035043.1:0-12435 GCA_034780135.1 Jordanella pulchra
TATATATATATATTCTTCTTTACACATTTCACCGATATTTCACTGATAAAACATCCATAATTCTGCATCGGCATAACATGGCAGTCTGTGTGTGTGTGAGTAAAGATCTTATCTGCTCCGCATATAAAACGCCTCCTTCAAAACCGTTTCTTTCAATATTGAATGTGGAAACCCCTCTTTCACAGTCTGGTCTCCTTTGCAGGTCAACCCGCGGTTGATCGGTAAGGAGCGTACCCATGCACTTCACCTCCCGTCCCCTTATTGGTGGATGTGTCACTCTGTGTGCCTATGCTGACCAATCAAAAAAGCGAGAACACCTTTGGTGTTAATAAAAACGCCTGAAAACGAGAAACGTAGCTTTCTGGGTGATTGTTTTTTCCGTGTTTTAAAAAGTACCATAATGCTTAGCGCTAAGTACTTATAAATTTGTTTTTGAATATTCTGTAAGCTTTCGAATAGTCCTGGGTTAAAGGCAGGTGGTGTTTGACAGCTGCACCCTTTTTGTTTGTTTGCTTGGCTGGACGGGAGCGCGCCTGCGTGCCCACGCCCTTTTTTACAGGTGCGTGCGATGACCTCATTCCCCAGGAGGACAGGACGACTGCAGGTGAAGTCGAGTCCTTACCTCTATCAACCTGAATGATTCAAATTTATAGTTTGTTGTTATTGTTGCCGTAGTAAAGACCACAGGGGAACAGGTAAAAGCTTTTTAAAATCGGGTTTACAAAATTTATTATTGAGTAGAAGCTAGTTCTATGTGTCACAGTAGTTCAGCTTTGTGGAACGGTCATTTTAAGCTAAAACATTAGTGACAAAATGCACTGTAATTTTTTTTCTGCAACTCACAGGGAAAGTATAACATGAGCAATTCAACGAAAAGGCCGCCAGAAGACATGAATGTGTTTTTTAAAACGGTAAGTTACAAGTAAGGTGAACTCAAAACAAAGACGTAGAAGCTGCGGTCACACTCTGGCAACAATTAAGGTTCATTATTTGTAATGCTTAATAGCAACAAATGTATAAAAACACAACAACAAAAACATTCCTATCCACATTAATGTGGATAGGAATGTTTATTTATGTTGTTGTTTTGTTTATGAATGGGGTAATTATAGAAATTACCCCGTTTGCCCTTTATCTTTTCTTTTATTTTCAAGATTGTTTAACTATGTGAGAACATTGCATGGATTTCGGGAAAAAGTAACAACAAATCATAAATACATAATTTCTGGAGTGGGAAAGCCAAAAACGTTCAAGAAAATTTGCATTTTTAACTTTGCTATTTGAAAATGCAGTTAGTTCTCTGTCATACTCCTAAAAATACAACACATTTGCAAGATTTCTGAGTTTAATGAGACTACAGATAGATAACAAACAAAATCACCCCTTTGCATAAACTAATATTATTCAATCGGGTAAAAGGAGCTCCTTTGCCAAAATGTTTATTAATGCTGATTGATCTGCTTGATTTGAGTTAAACTTGATAAAACACACAAAGCAAGTTTGTTTGTAAAACACTGTTAGTGTAAAGGGACTTACAAGAAAAAAATATAAACAAATATACTACGGTTAGACACACAGTTTTGTAACTTGTATGCTTCAGTGTTTACATTTAAACTAGCCTTATGTATGTTTGTTTGTTTTGTGGATGTGTGTAGGTGGGAGAAGTGAGAAGCCTCATAGAAAAAATCTCCATCCAAGTAGAGGAAATGGAAAGAAGACACAGCTGCATCCTCTCCTCTTCAAACAGCAGCAAGAGTAAGACTTTTAGGAAAATCAAGTAAAGCTTCTAGATTGTGTCACAACTCTGTTTCTTGATTACTTAACTATTGCTTTTAAAACCTATTAAGTTCTTAAACATACCCAAAAAAGGCAAATAGAGCAAGAAACAGTAGAAGCTTAACAACCTTTGACAAACAGAGCTCTAGTTAAAGCAAGAGTGAGAGAGAGAGAGCAAAATACTGGGATATACTTTCATCTTAAAAAGGTAATACGGCCATGTTTTCAGATTCTAAGATCTATGCAAGCAGTGCTTTTAGATATTTAACCTAATATTGAGTATATTTTATTTGAATGGACTGTTCCGTTTATGTTATTAAAAATTATTGATAACTATAGTTACGACATACAGAGAAAAGTGAGTGAACCTTGTTTTAGTTTAGACACAACTTGCAGAAATAGAAATGTACAAAACTCTAAAGCAGATTTGTTCCATGTTTGTTTCAGGAAGTAAAGACGAGCTGGAGCTGCTAAACAACGAGACCAGAGAGAACGCCAACTTGGTTCGATCCAAGTTAAAATGTGAGTGTTACAAATTGGCTTTTCTGCTCTAACCCTTAGAGTCTTTGTGTTTTTATTGATATTCCCTGAGGATGATTGTTTGTGACAGGTGTAGCTTTACCACGCATTTAGATCTGTTTAAACACTGGGATTTAAGTCAGGAGGGTGTAATTTGACTGTCAAATTAATCAAAAAGGAAATGGTGTGTTTCAGTCCATTACAGTACAACGTTGCTCCCTTTTGAAAAAGCTTTGGATTGTTTTGTTGATAAAACAGAACTCTAAAGCAGACATAATAATTTGTACATATTTCGCGTGTGTTTCAGTAATGCAGAAAAACTTTCCATCAGATGAAAACAGAACTAATAACTCTGTAATCCATCGAATTCAAAGGAATCAGGTTGGTGAATAGTACTTGTCTTTTCCTAACGGGAAGCTTGTTTTCAAACCAAATCATTGCTGGTAAACTTAACTTTCTTGTGTTAAAAAATGATAACAATCGAAGCAGCTTCCTGTTTTGTTTTGTTCTTTTTAAAGCGAAACTGGTCCTTGTCAAAGCTTTACTATACTGTACAATGGGTTTAATGTGCTTTTAAACATATCTTGCATTGCTACCATTAGCATTGCTTCCAACTAGCTAATTTCACTGACTTTCTTCTTCCAGCACTCGCACCTGACTCGCTGGTTTTCTGAAGTCATGAAGAACTACCATAACATCCAGATTTCCTTCAGAGAGAAATGCAAGGCACAAATTCAGAGACAGCTGGAGATTGGTGAGTAGCTATTTCAACAGCAAATGTTTGAAATCGTTTAACTGCTAGCTGTACAATGAGAGCAAATTAAAAAAGTCAAATCTTTGTTTTGTGTTGCCAAACATCTTACGTATATTAGTTTGACCTGAGTGAATGCAGTAATCCTGCCATCTTGTGGTGAATATCCAAAGATGCGTGTAACATTCATCTATGCAAACTTACATTTTCTGCTTTTACCACAATTACTTAGTCATTCTATGTCTAAAAATGTATTGTATTTTCAGTTTTATATTTGTTTTTACTTCACATGCTAATCCACCATCTTTCAAAATTCTAGGAACTAACTTGTTTGTTTCTCATAGTGGATAAAGTCACTACAGACGATGAGCTGGAGGAAATGCTGCTACGGGATAATCTTACCATCTTCATTTCTAACGTTAGTAAAATATTTTACTGGCTTCATAAATCTTAAATCAATTGATATATATTTAATTTGTATTTTTTTTTTTTTTTTTTTTTTTTTTTTTTTTTTTTTTTAGATCCACTCTGATGCCCACTTTTCCAGTCAGGCTCTTAATGAGATTGAAAGACGTCATCAGGACATCATGAGTCTTGAATGCAGCATTAAAGAGCTACATGAGATACTTACAGACACAGCTATGCTGTTGGACATTCAGGTAAAATCTCTGTCCCATTTATAAATGTCTGAATTGATCTCAACATCACTGATAAGATAATGGGAGTATTTCTTTTTCTTTCCACTAGGGGGAGTTGATCAACAACATAGAAAGGAATGTCACCAGTGCTGCAGAATATGTTGATTTTTCAACAAAGCAAACCCATAAAGCACTTGAATATAAGAAAAATCCTTATAAGATTGCATCTCTGCCAAGCTTCCTAAAGTCCTTTAGGAGACAAGCCAGTACTAAATCTGCTACGGATGAAGACTCTTCTGAAGATTGCATCAAAAATCCCTGATTTGCATCAATCCTTGGAGAATTCTTATCTATTTATTTTTTCTTTTGCCTCTCTTTGACATTCTTAAATGTTTGTTTTTAAGAAACGAATTAAAACTTCTTTCAAAATTAAACTTTAACATTCGATTTCAGGCATAGAAAGTTTGGTTTATTTCCTAATAATATTTGTATTAAATCAACACTAAGTAACTTTTCAACATTCATAAAATATTTTCATAGCTTTTGTGATTATTAGTCAACTTACAACTAGTTTAATGACACCTCTGTCACGGCCTGAGGATGTCTGTATGGCTTTCACCGGAACTGAGCAACTTCAAGGAGGGTGGCAGTAATCTCCCCACACAAAACAACTACAATGTCCAGACTACATCACTTCCACCTTTCCCCATTTGTTATAAGGATGGAAGTCAATGCAGCTCAATTTTCCAAAGACACTGTTATATTTTGAAAATTGTGCAGAGTTGCTATTCAGGCGAGGTGGCATCATCAAATATGTTTATCTACTTCAGGGCTCTAAACACGTCAGCACATTAGTCACTGTGACATTGTTTCATCAGTTGGATTCATTGCCTCATCACTATTCATCTCACAGCCACTGGAAACAGAATCGTAGTTCAGTCCAAATGCAGATCTTTCAGACATTTACCTTGTTTGATCCATTTGGTTGATCATTAGTATTCAGTTTCTGATGTAAATAATTCACCAAGCATTTTAACACGAGTGTTGTTTAAATTTAAAATCAGACTTAAACATAATAAAGCTGAGGAAAAAGTGCAGTGGAAATAAATAGAACGAACAATTACAATCTGTAAACACTGTTTTTGACCGTGACGTGATTGAATTTAAACTCTGCTGATAATAGGTGGGGCTAGTGTGGATGCAAATGTCTTGATGGTTAAAGTTATATTAAAATAACTGAAAATATAAAGAAACTGCTATTTTGAGGATTGTGTTTTTTATGCTGAACAATACAACCCTAATATTTGTAAATCAAAAGAATAACACGTGAACTTTAATGATCTACAGAAAAGGTTCATGGAAGTGCTAAACCTAAAACACATGTGCCACAGTAGTCTTTCCAAGGAGTTATATTTTACACAGGAAAATTAAAAAAAGAATAGCTTCATACTACTACTATTCTCATTACAGATTCATTTTTTGTTATTGTAGTAAATTTATATTAGATATAAAATATCTAAAGTCATTTAACAGTGTTGCTGCAGCACCTTTTGGATGTATAAGAGTAGCTATGCAGTAGCAGAATAAAGCCACCACTTCAGAACATCTGAATTTGTTATACATTTTTAAGTCAAATTAAATGCATTGTTCATGTATCCTAATGAAACATTTGCTTTCACATTTCTGAGAAAGATGAGACTTGAATACAACCAAAGTACCTCCTGGAATACTGCCAAGATGAACCCGATGACTTTTCTCCCAGGCTGCATCTCACGTCCACGTGCACCTTAGAATAAGTGATCACAGCACCTTTTGTGCTTTGCTGAGTTTTTTTTTTCCTTCTTCAAATTTCCTTATCCTCCAGAAGTACCGTGGAAGAGTGATGTTGCATAGATAAAGGAGGATTTTAAAGAAAAGAAATGATTTGTGAGGATAAGAAAGAAGGCAGACATACAAACATGACTTATTTATTTGATTTGTTAGAGTAGTGAACCATACAAACTAGGGCTTGGGCACAATTTAAAAGGGCTGAGTTATCTGTGGCTATGTAAAATATGGAGGCCTGGCCCTTCTCCCAAAAGAACCATTAACCATTTCTCTAATCTGGAATGAAATATGAGGAAAAGCTGCAAGAATTTAGGGGTGAAAAGTCTCATTTTCTGCCTTCTGATGGAGCCTCAAAGGCAAGTTTACTTCTTGGCTTTGCCCTGAGCAGCCACAGCCTCCATGGCCTTCTTCACGGTTTCCTCATCACCTAGGAAAGACATGGGCTTGACTGGCTTCAGTTCGGCATCCAGTTCATAAACAATTGGGATTCCAGTCGGCAGGTTGAGCTCCATGATGGCAGCATCAGACATACCTGAACAAGACAATACAAACATACAGTATCCTGAATCCGAGGTATTGGAATATCTGTACTAATACAAATATACTTCAGGATAATGACAGTATACCTATGCAAAGTTAGAGAAGATTGTTTTGTGCATTAGATTCTAGTTTTTGATGCCTTGGTGACACATTTATATAATTAATTGTGGAACTTTTGGGCCTGTATTTAGTTTATTCATACTTGACTGTGCAAAATATCAATTACTTGATTTTATATAGAAACTTTATTTGCTTTTCTCATATTTTGCCCCCCAATGCCTCATCTCTTATACTCGGTAACTCCCTTATTCATCCCTGACCACTTAAATATGTACAACCTTTCGACATAAAGGTCATGACTGTAATGGGAACCAAGCTGATGACCCTTTACCCTGCTCTCCACTGCAGGAGCCTTTGCCTGCTATTTATAAGCAGTGGAATTAAAAGCTCTCTATTCCAAGGCCTTTTCCCATATGTAAATCCAGTCACAGTTGTGTTTTTTTGTCTGTAATTGAATATCTGCAAACAATTTTAGAGTTTTAGAATTATAATAAAAAAACAGCAACCATGCCCACACTAAAACTGTAAAACTCACCCTCTAGGTGCTTAACAATCCCACGGAGGCTGTTCCCGTGGGCAGCAATAATAACATTCTTCCCTGCTTTGATTTGTGGAGCAATAACATCGTTCCAGAATGGGAGTGCACGGGCAATGGTGTCCTTCAGGGACTCGCATGTGGGCAGTTCACCAGGCTTCAGGTCCTTGTAACGCCGAGACTGGTAGTAGAAAAACAGAAATTAATCATTGTAGCTCATCTTAAACACTAAAGATCTTCAAGAAGGAGCATATTGTTCAGGTGTCTTACCTCACTGATGATCTTGTGATAAGGATGATCCTTATCCATAACTGGAGGTGGGATGTCGAAGGATCTACGCCAGATCTTCACCTGCTCCTCACCGTGCTTCTCTGCTGTCTCTGCCTTGTTGAGTCCAGTGAGGCCTCCATAGTGGCGCTCGTTCAGGCGCCAAGTGCGAATCACAGGCAGCCACATCTGGTCGGTGCCCTCCATGATGGTCCATAGGGTCTTGATGGCACGTTTCAGCACTGAGGTGTAGCATATATCAAACTTAAGGCCTGCTTCCTTAATAGCCTGGGCTCCACGCTTGGCCTCTTCCACTCCCTTTTCACTAAGGTCAGCATCAAACCAGCCGCAGAAGCGGTTCTCCTGGTTCCAGGCACTCTCCCCATGGCGAACAATAACTAAACGGTGGACGGCAGTCATATTTAATGGTTACTTTCAGGTTTAAGTCTAAATCAAACACAGAGCACTCAGCCCTTCTAAGTTGCTCTCTCACACACACTGGCTGGCCAACAGTGAGCCCAGACCAACATACCAAACTCTTTTTATAGCGACTAGCCTCTCAGCATTCCACCTGTGAGAGCCTCTCAGGCTCTGATGGACACACAAGGCAGGCCAGCAGAGCCAGACCTCCAGCAGGATTATGAGAAAGGCTGGGAAGGCCAGAGGTGAAGTGTAAACCGAAATAGCAACATGACTTTTAAAATGAGATCCATACAACAAAAGTCTAAAGAGCAGAGTTGGCTGCAGATGGTTTCCTCACTCTAAAACTGACAATAAAATTGCTCTACTTTGAACAGTTCATAATTAGATATATTTTAGATAATTAATTGTGTTATGATAGAGCAGGATCTTATCAATCTGAAGGTTTGATGCAAATGTTGATGCAAATGAACGTATTAGACCATAATTCCTGGTACTACAACTTCATCCATATTACTGTCCCCTTACTTTTTTCTTACTATTCAATGATGGGGCATTATTGATAAGCATTTTGAAGCCTTTTTGAAAATGAGGTATGTGAGGTTTTTAAGCCCAGCTTTAAACGTTTTTATAGCATAGATCCTACATTTACTTTGACACAGTGGACCATAAAAGAGGTCAGATCATACCTGACTCAAAGTACCTTTTGTTGTGAACTAAATGATTGCAGATCCTCCTCTGTTCCATTGTTTGCTGGGTCCTACAGGGCTCAAATCTTGGATCCCTGCAATTTCTTGTGTCCTACCTCTTGATTTTACTTTTTCTTGGAAAGCACATGATTGGTTTTCATTTATTTTGTAGATGAAACCAAAATAGCTGTGCCCCTAAAACAAGAAGATGACTGCTATATGCATCTTTTGAAATGAAGATTATTTTAGTATGACTGTTACTGCTGGATCTTCTCATGTAAATGTTGGCTGCCTCCAGATTAAATAATTCCTCTTGTCACAAACCTTGGTTTTACAATTAATGGTATAGGGTTTACTGATCTTTTTGATAATGAAATACTTCTTTGTTTTTCTACACGAGACAACTTACCAAAATAAAAAAAGATATTTACAAAAGACTTTAAATCCTTGCTACAAATCTTTGTTACATTGTAGTTGAATAACTGTAATTCTCTACATTTAGTTTTTCTTCTGTCTCTGTTTTATGTCTTGTTGCTACGTTTACTTATATTTAATTTCTATTTTTGATTATTTCATTAGTTTCAAATTGAAATGTTTTGTTTATTAATCATAATCATTTTTGTTTAACACTAAAGTTATTGCTGTTTGTTTTTAAACAGCTTATAAGCTAATTTTGACTTGACTTAGCTTACACTTCTTAGTCAATAGTATTTTTATGCATTTAGTCTCTGTTTAGGGTTTTTATTTGTTTTGCATAACTTTATTATTCATATTGCAATGCTTTCTTTATTTGTATTAATAGTTTTATTTTTGTTTCTCTCTTTAAAATACCAGGATTAGTACATACTTTTGTCTGTCCTATAATACAATTTTTAAAGGTTTAATCAAGTGTTATAATTTATTGTGAAACCTTTTACTAAATACAGGTGGAAAAACTAGTATTCGATACACTGTAAGTTTTGCAGGTTTTCCCTCTTGCAAAGTCTATAAAAGTTTTTACACTTTTATAATAGTTACTCTGAACTGTGAGTGACAGAATTGAAAGAAATAAGTTTGATTGTCTGCACAGTTGTGCTTTATACAGATAATGTGTTTAAACAAGTGCAATTAATACAGCGGAGATGCTCACCACAGGGCAACTTTTTAGAGGTACACTGTGTAAGAATAGGAGGGCTGCTGGAAGAAGAGAGGAGGCTTAAAAAGTTGCAATTCTTACAGGTTGGTCAGTGATCAGAGACTTCCATGCAATTAAATGCAAATTTCTGGAATTTTTGCTTAAGATTCCATCACTCACAGTTGAAAAGTATCTTTACATGTGGGAAAACTGGCAAAACTTGCTTTGTATCAAATACTTACTTTGATCACTGGACTTCTCTACTCTTAGTTTAATAATCTTTTGTATATTTTACTATTCCAGTACTTGAGTAAAAACATGTGTTTTAGTGTACCTGTTTCAAGATTAAGATTTCAGGTTTTCAATTAAACTCTGCCTTTTATGAAATAAAAATAGTTTTAAACTTAGTAAATTCTGTTGTGTTGGCACAAAATTTTGCTATAATTCACTACTTCAAAAAAAAAGCCTTATTGAGATTCTGAAAGATTCTTAAATGACCAGTTTCATTCATCCTTTGCCCAGCAGTACAGTGATATAAATATATCACATTTAGACAGAGACATTTAGATGTAATGTTTCAAAATTTGTAAATGTGAACATTTTCTACAGTATCAGAGTTGTATCTAAATTTATACTTTTTGCAAAGTAAATTTTTTTCAAAAGTTATCTATGAATCATAAAAGTCCAATTTTACATCTTGTCTCCAATTATGACCACTAGGGGTTGATCTTGAATAACATAAAAAAGGGATGCTTTAACAGGCACCATATCCTGTTTTTAATTTACCAAAAGATTTATTTCACCTCTTTCATTTAATAAAAAAATATGCTTTATATAAAAAGTAAAAGAAAAATAAACTTGAGTTTTTAAACAGCCTAGCTAAATAGTGCCATATGAAAAAAAAAAGAAATTTAAGTTGTTCACCCTTGATAAAACATTTATCTTATTATTTTATGTTTTTGTGTTGTATTAGACAAAGGCAAGCTGGTGCAGAATAATAGGAAGTATTAGATGCTGAATATTCTGCTACATCTGACATGAAATTTGATGCCAGGAAGGAGAAATTCCCAGAGCTCAGATAATGGAGTTGGCTTAGAAACAGACCAATAAAACCAAAAGCTAAAATGTGATACAAAATGCCCTGTCATCTTACTATGAAATTATGTTCCACTGGAAAAGCATAGGTCCAAAAAAAGAATTTTAATGGAATTCTAGGAGTAATGCCAACCTGCATCCTATGACCTTAACCTTGGTTTGTACTATACAGAAAGAACTGGCAAAGAGAATGCTGCACTCATTACATACACATTTTTGGGGATCAGGGGTCATGTTTCAGGATTATATAGAATACACTTTAGTATAACTGGGCAAATGGTGATTTAATCAACCAGGGGATTATTATTATTATTTTTTTGCATCAAGTTGGTATGAAAAATGTAAGTTTTTATATTAATAAAGTATATTTTAATATTTGGAATTCTGTGTAGCCACAACCACAACAATGTTATTATTTAAAATTATTTTTGTCCAATTTGTATGTTATTATAAAGACACATATATATACCCTTTTAGGAAAAGACTCATTTTGTATCTCATATTTGCCCTCTTTCAACCCTTAACCCACCCTTCCACTATATATTTATATTTAACTTGTTACCAGAAGTGCCAACTATTTTATTTCACTTATCGTGTTTTTCTTTTACTTCAGTTCTTTACTTGGGACCAGAATTGTCAATACAGTCTCATTAAAGTTATTTTCTTCCAAATATAAAATGTAAGATGCAGTACCTAGTTTTTCATTTAAAGAAAAAAGAGTTTTGAGAGGTTAAAAAAATGGATTTAAGCTTTTCTTTCAGTTACAATTTTTTATTTCATCAGAAATAGAAGTTATTAAACGTGAGCCTATATATGCTTTAATATTTCTAATATTTTGTTGTTTATTGATGCCTAACATTTCGTAATCATCATGCTTCTTGGCCATAAAAGGCACAAGTTGTATCATGACTTTAAGCGATTTCATTCGCTTGGAAAGTCAACTTAATGATCTGCTGCTGATCTGTGTTGTCACCCAGGGTTTTGTAAGCATCCTGTCTGCAACAAATTGCTCTGCTGCAGATTGTCAGCCTGCTCTTTGAGGTGAAAAAAAAAAGTGGACACAGGGGAGTTTGTGTGATTACAACTGTTCCGATGACTCAGCTTATAGTAGCAAAGAACTACCTCTGAGTGCTCTAAGGGCCTTTGGTGTAAAAGATAATTTCTCAAACAGTATCTGTTTTAGATCAAAGGCACAGGCATATCCCATGAACTGCACAATATTACAAAATGTTCAGTTATTGATGCAGAGCACTGCAAAGAACAGCAAAAATGTATGATGCTGATTGGGTTAGGTGGTGGTCTTCACATGCAACATGCTGAGCTAGCCAATTGCACATTATACGTGCAGATACTCCCTAGACATAGGAGAACTAAAAATGCAAGTCAGTAGCTGGGGAATATTGAACTGCTAGCATATTCAAGGAGCAGTAGTCAAATATATTTCTGTAAATTAGAGTCAACAGAAAATAAAAAGGCATCGCTTTTTTAATAAAGTAAATGGTGCTTTTTCTACATAAACAGGGAGTCCACATTGTGTATTTCAGTGACAGATATTGCCACGCAGATACTAAATATAGATGTATAAAACATAAAATAGTTTTGGAAATTTGGCTGGACTTTTGCTGTTTAATTTGTACATATTACATATGTTCATTTATAAGAGGATCAAATGCAGGCAAGTAGGAATGTTAAATCCAAAAATTTACAGTAATGAAAACGCTGAATGTCAAGAACTTACAGAAATTACTCAGAAACGGTATTGTACTGTGCATTTCTTTTTTTTTTTCTTTTATTACATTTTCGTATGAACTTGTTTACTTGCTGGTATATGCTTTCATCTCCATATCCCCATGTTTGGGTATGAATACAACTCACTCAGACAGATGCCCCTTTATTAAATCTTCCTTTCCTTATTTGCTTTGGTAGCACCGGCCCAATCCTGGGTTGCAAGGGGGTGAAAAACTCCTTGTCTTTTAAAAGATCTGTCAGTAGTGTTGCCACCAGTGTCACTCTGCTCACTCTTTATTCTTCAGTATGTATAAGGTAAGCTAGGCTAGCTGCCACTTTCCTTCATCCTGACCACACCCCTGCTTAACCCCCTCAAGGCTAAGTGTGGGGATAATTATGGGCAAAGAAAGAAAGAAAGAAAGAAAGAAAGAAAGAAAGAAAGAAAGAAAGAAAGAAAGAAAGAAAGAAAGAAAGAA
>JAUZNJ010035044.1:0-12434 GCA_034780135.1 Jordanella pulchra
ACAGTAGGCTGACAGGAAAGGGGGCATGAGAGAGGGGGAGAGACATGCGGGAAAGGACCACAAGCCGGACTCAAACCCGGGTCGCCCGCGTCGAGGACCAAGGCCTCCGTGCGCGCTAACCACTGCGCCACCTGCACGCCCACATTTTAAATATTAATGGCTCTAAATAAAGTAATATTGAATGACATTTGGATTGCAATTCTCCTGTCCTTAACCAGGGATTAATTGTCTCTGTTTCCATTCACTGATGAGCATGGGATGTTCTGATTGAATGTCTTGGCATTGAGAGTCTTTGAAATAAAAGAAACGCTGTGCATGTTTGCCATCATGACAGAACTTGCTCAGTTTTCTTCGATCCTTGCTGCTTCCAGGAAATAACCAATAACAATCAAAACATCAGGATCTTTGTCAAGCATAATGAGCTTGTGATGCATATTCTTTATTTGAATCATAGGCTTGTATTGGTGCTGGAGGTCTGGCTGTGAATTTAACCTCAAGCAACAGAGCAGAACTCCCTCCTACTTTAAGTTTACCGGGAATAACCTCCGGGCAGGTTGGGACCTGCAGTGCCACATTAATGAGAATTCAACAATGACTGAGTCACTTCCTGGTGTTGGCCAACACCAACAAACAGGTGTGATTGGAACTTTCCAAAAACAAAAGTAGTGAGACCAGTTCCAGTAAAATGTTTATTAAACATGTACTGAGAAAAAACTTCAGCTCTGTAAAATGTGCAAAAACATTACAGTTTGACTCCATCTGCTGGACAAACATAATTGTAACAGAGTTACATCGGGTCCAATCATAAAGGTGGAGAAGGACTTAACAAACTCATTTCCCTTTAACCGAATCCTAAAGGAAAACACAACCTTTCATTTAAGTAGATTCACTTAATCGTGAAACAGGGAAATCTCCATATAAGAAAATACAGTGATTTTTACTAAATCGTTATTGGTCAAATTATTGACTGCCTATGCTGATGACACGTGTTGTGAATTTGTGCTATATAAATTAAAATTGAATTGAAATGATAGTTTCTATAAGTTTGATTTATATCTTTGATCTAATTAGGATGTGTTTGTCATAGTAAGTGTACTGAGATTACATTTATTTTAAATTGGTAATTTAGAAATGGATTTACCTGAATCAAACAATTTTCAGAATTAGAATTTTGTTTAATATTCATGATTTTAAAATCATTGTATTTTTTATTTATATTGAGATTTTTCTTTTTCTCGCTTGAGTGGATCTACTTAAATAAAAGTTGTGTTTTCCTTTAGATTTCAGTCTGATAGAATGCTGTTTGAAAGGGAGATGAGTTTGCTGTTGAGTCTTTCTCTCCATTTATGATTGGGCCCGACATAACTGTTACATTCATGTTTGTCCAGCAGATGAAGACAAACGTTAATGTTTTTGTTCAAGATTTATGATTTTAAAAGAATTTTAAAGAATTTTATAATTCAGCAAAACAACAAATTTCTCTTAATTTTTTTGTGCAAGATTGTACATATTCAACAACACACAGTTTATAATAGCTATAATTAAAGAAAGCCTGGTTTGGTTCAGAATAAAAGAATAAACACAGTCTCAGCAGAGACTCCCAGACTTCCCTCTTCGCAGACACCTCCTCCAGCACTGCTGAGGAAAGCCCAAGGCGCTCCCAGGCCAACCAAGAGAGAAAAGTCCCTCCAGCGTGTCCTGGGTCGTCCCCTGGGCCGTACCTGGAACACCTCCCGAGGGAGGCGTCCAGGAGACATCCGAAAAAGATGTCCAAGCCACCTCAGCGGACTCCTCTTGATGTGAAGGAGGAGCGGCTCTACTCTCAGGGATGACTGAGCTCCTCACCCTATCTGTAAGGGAGAGCACAGCCAACCCACGGCGAACGCTCATTTCCGCCACTTGTATCCGGGATCTCGTTCTTTCAGTCATGATCCAAATTTCACGACCGTAGATGAGGGTAGGAATGTAGACCAACCAGTAAATAGAGAGCTTTGCCTTTTCACTCAGCTCTCTCTTCACCATGACAGACCAGTGCAGCGACTGCATTATGGCAGCAGCCGCCCCAATCTGTCTATCGATCTCCCGCTCCATTCCCCCCTCAATCGTGAAGAGGACCCCAAGATACTTGAACTCCTCCACCTGAGGCAGGAACTCTCCTCCAACATGAAGGGGACAAGCCATCTTTTTCCGGTCGAGAACCATGGCCTTGGACTTGGAGGACTGATTCTCATCCCAGCCGCTTCACGCTCTCGCCCTGTGGGGGCGGCACAAGGGACGGTCGAATGCCTTCTCTGGGTCCAAAAAACAGATGTGGTTGGGCCAACTCCCATGAGCCCACAAGAACCCTGCAGAGAGTATAGAGCAGGGCCACTGTTCCACGGCCAGGACGAAAACCACACTGCTCTTCCTGAAGCCGAGGTTCAACTATCAGTCGGACTGTCCTCTCCAGGACCCTGGAATAAGCCTTCCAGGGGAGGCTGAGAAGTGTGATTCCCCCGTAATTGGAACGCACCCTCAACCTTCTTATGGAGGGGAACCACCACCCCGGTCTGCCAATCCGGTGGCACTGTCCCCAACCTCCACGCTATGTTAGACAGGCGTATCAGCCATGACAGCCCAACAACATCCAGAGCTCTGAGGTACTCGGGATGGATCTCGTCCACCCCCCGAGACCCTGCCACCGTTCAGTTTCTTGACTACCGAGATAGTCATTATCTAAATAATTGCTTAATTTTTGTGGTACCCAAATTATATCTAAATATACTTCTGAGTATGATGTCAATATGAACATGAAAGGATTTTGCACCAATAGTACTTGGCTGAAGTTAAGTGAGACAGAGCTCTGGTGTTGTCTGATTTTAGTAGCTCCACGAAGGAAATGAAAAAGGTCTTCTTCCTAAAATTACCTCAGATTTGAGCACAAACTAGAAGCCAGAAGGAGCAAAACAGGGGGTGAACATCAGTCAAGCCTTTGATTTAAGAAAGCAATGAGGCTCATGAAAGAAGGCCATGTGGAGGTTGACAACTTCCTTCTGAACAGGTAAGGGAAATATTTGTGTACATTCACCCTCCAAATCACTATTTATAAGCAAACTAAGGCAGGTTAACTTATTACCATGACTCTGAGCCGCCTAGTAGATATATATATTCAACACAACGTTATCCAATACACATATATAGAAGATAGCTAAGACTTAAAGACTCAGACTCATAGTTAAAATAGTAGCAAACAAATTGTCATGGTGGGTTTAATGTTCCTTGCCCACATGCAGAAACACTCACAGAGAGACTGGTATAAAAATTCAAAGGATTTATTTTCCTTATTCTCAAAAAAAAAAAAAAACTGAACAGGTTAGTTGGACTTGGGCTTCAATAAAGGGTTCCGAGTTCAGCCACTCACTGAGGGAGAATCAACTCAGTTGAACTGGTTCTAAAGCTCTTACTTGTGGGAGTTGGGGTCCGAACGGGTAATGAGGAAGGTCAGGCACCAAGAAGTGGAAGAAGGGCGACGGCTGGGCGGATGGTATTGTTAGACTGCACGGAGGAGTAATGGAGCTGACAGCCAACAGAGGACTGCACCGGTAAGTAACAGGGGAGGTGATAGTGAGGCTCAGGCTCCCAGTTAGAACTCTCACGGCGCCTCTGGAGGATTCCTTCCAAAGAAGGGATGGCTCGAGTTCTCCTGAAGGCTTCCTGGAAAAGGATCACAAAGGAAGTTTAGATCTCCGAACAACTCGAGATTTCAACAAGTGTACTCAGCGAAACAACTCTTGAGGGCTCAGTGTACCAGTTCAGGCAAACACTCTGGCAAGGATGTGCTAGCATTCAGCTGCTCATATACTCCACCAGGAGATGGCAATTCCCCACAGGTGCGTCTGGTTAGGACCTGCCGGCACGCCCTCCAAGATCCAGCTGTCATCAGGTGCCCTCTGGTGGATGATCTGGAAAACAACCCACCAGCCTGGTACCTAACACAAATAACTTTGAATCACTCATTTAGTTGCAGTAAATATTCAAATATGCATTAGCATTGAAGGACCTGCAAAATGGCTGGAAAGCACCAAAAAACAAGAGCGGGTACGTGGATGCACTGCTAACTGGCTCGTAGGAGTTAAACATGTAACTATCACCTTTTAAATGCCCTTTCCTCCATTTAAAAAGGGGTTTCAATTAATATGACCAGCCTTGGAATTTTTTTTAGGCAAACAGGTAGAATTTATTCTTTAGCTTATTTTCTTATGCATATTTATTTCCCTTGTTTGAAATACAATTCAAGTTTACAGAAGGTACAGAAAAGAGTGTCAGGTGACAATATTTCATGTTTTCTCAATGTTCATTTGCCTAACCTTGTAATTTCTATACATTGTCCATATTTTCCACGGCTTCTTAGATTTCGATAGTTGTGCTTCTATCTGCTCAAACCCTCAGCCGGCCTTGGCAAAAGGTTGTCACGCTGAGCCTGTTAAAAAAGTTTTCCTCTCCTCGGTCACTGCACGCATGCTTTGATTGCTGTAGAGTCAACAACTCAATGCAAGCTAACATCTACTGTCTCTATCTGCCGTATCCTATAAAATCAATAACTGAATGGAATCAAATTCTTATCAAGATCAAGACTATTTCAGCTGGAAACTGACACCAAAATACCTGTTTTTTTGTCATTTTCCATGAGTTTTAGATCCTAAATGTAATACTGCATATAAGCTTCTTAGTAGTGATGGGTCCGGCAACACCGATGCATCGATGCATTCATCAAGCCTACAGACCAAAACCTGTTTTGGTGCACATATTGCTTTCATCAGGCCACATGATGAAATTACGATGACACGTCAAAGTGTGTTTATAAGGAAGCAAATCTGTCAACGGAATACATTAAGATTTTTTATCTTTTACTGTACGACATCAACTTATAGAGCAGCTTCAAGGCAAGCAGATTTTTCCACAGTGTGGAACCATTTTGAGCTACGTTGGAAAATAATCTATTTGTTATTGCATTGTTTCATTTAGTTCTTTTTAGTTTGTACTTGATCTATCTGAATCCAAATTCAGATAGGTTCAGGTTAAGTCTCGTATATAGTTTGACAGAATTTTCTTATTGAAATAAATACACCTCCTCAATGCTGAGACATTGGAAAAACCTAGTTTTTTTGTATAGAAATTTGTGAAGAAAAACCCCAGTCCACAAGCATCCTCATTCCAAAAATGTTGACTTAAATTTTCACTTTATATTTACATTAAATTAAATGACTTAGTTATTAACAGTGGAGAGGAAAAACTCCCTTTTAACAGAAAGAAACCTCCAGCAAAACCAGGCTCGGTGTGAGCGGCCTACTGCCGAGGCCGACTGGGCTTCAAGAAGACAGAAACAGACATACAGAAAAAAGCAGAGATTTAAAAGGTAACTCTCATCCAGCTCCACAGGCGGCCCCATCCAGGAAAGACACAATTCTTGTTGGAGTAGTGGTCACTCTTGTTTAACAACTACTTTCTCAAGAACTTTAGATAGGAAAGGAAGATTAGAAATAGGTCTAAAATTGACCAAGTTATCTGGGTCAAAAGACGGTTTCTTAAGTAAAGGTTTAATTACAGCTACCTTAAAAGCCTGGAGTACATATACCTATAGTAGGGATACAGCAATCATATATAAAATGGAGCAGGAAATCAGAGGGAATACTTCCTTAAATCACTTGGTTGGAACTCGATCTAACATACAAGTTGAAGGCTTGGGTGAAGATATTAGTTTTGCTAACTCTGAGAGTTCAACTGGATTAAAACAGTCAAAGCTAAGTTCAGGTTCGAGAGTTACCTCAGATGCAGCATCACCTTCTGTAGATAAACCAATTATATTTGGAGGAGTGCCAATGATCTTATTTTTACTAGAATCAACCTTATTTATAAAGAAGACCACAAAATCATTACTGTTAAGAGCTGGGGGAATGGACGCTTCAATAGAGGTATGGCTCTGGGTGAGTTTGGCCACTGTATTAAAAAGAAATAAAAGATTATTGTTTTTTTCCTCTATTAATGAGGAGAAATATGCCACTCTTGCTTTAAGAAGGGTAAATATATACAGCAGTAATCTGTTTTTCCAGTGAAGATAGGATTCCTGTAGGTATGTAGGGTGCCATTTTCTCTCCAGTTTCCTAGCATTTCACTTCAAGGTAAACAGCTCTGTATTAAACTAAAGAGCAGCTTTCTATTTTTTAAGACGTTGTCTAAGGCAGTACGCAGGAACTAGTAACCCCATCAAGAAAATCGTCAACTTGTGAGAGGGAATAAACAAAATTTTTGTCCTCTGAAGTATTGTTCAGTGATACAGAGGAAATAAAAAATCTTTAAAATTTATAACTGCATTATCTGATAACGCTCTGCAAAAGGAAACCTTTTGGGGGAGGAAAACTCTGTTAAATAAATTTTGAAGGTTACTAAAAAGTGGTCAGAGAAGACAGGGTTGTGAGGAAATACTGTCATTTCTTCACATTCAATGCCATAAGTCAGCACAAGGTCCAAAGTATGAAGATGGGGATGTATGGGACTATTCACATTTTGAAAAAAGCCAATGGAGTCTAAGATAGCATTGAAGGCTGTATTTAAGCTATCACCTTCAATATCAACATGGATGTTAAAATCCCCCACTATAATGACCTTTTCAGTATTTAACACCAAGTCAGTTAGGAACTCTGAAAACTGATCTTAAAATTCAGAGTAAAGTGGACGATACAAAGTTACAAACAGAAGAGCTTTGTTGCTTTACAATTTGGATGAGGGAAGCTAACTATTAACTGGCTTTGGGCTAAATAAGACTGAAAAATTGTTGCTACTCCTCCTCCAGTTCCTACTTTTCCTCCAGAAAATCTGGGTATGTGAAAATTTAAATAACTAGAAGGAGTAACCTCATTTATGCTCACATAACCCTCTTGCTACAGCCAGGTTTCTGTAAGACAACATAAATCAATTTGATTATCACAAATCAAGTCATTAATAAACAGGCTTTTTGAAGAAATAGACCTTATATTATATAAACCACATTTAATTGTTTTTAACTTTTTCCCTGATTAGAGTTATTTTAATTTGAATTAGATTATCATGGTTTACTCCTTTATAGTCCGTTTCTAATTTATTTGATTTTGGTCGTGGGAGAGACGCTGTCTGGATGGAGTAAAGAGTGGGTAACAATAAAAAAGCTGCAGAATCCTGGGCTGTCTATAAACTACTATATATGTAGTTCAATGGAACAAGATCAAAATAGCACACACATCTCAAAGAACAGATACACAAACATATACATTGAAATTGTAGAACAAAATGGCATACTGTGTCATGGTGTTCTGAGTTAGTGTATCTGAAAGTGTATCTGAACAGGCAACAATGAACTGAATGAAGCTACATTGAAGAGAGAAAAAAGTTATTTGGGGCTTATTGAAGCAAACCACATTTGCTGTTTTGAAGAACATTTAATTGCATTTTGTGGAAAATACAGAATATAAGACTTTGCTTACAAAGCTGGAGGAAGGAAAACCACCACCTGTGAACTTTGATTTTCAATAACACATCAAGATATATTATGCATCATGGTTTTATCACAGTTCAAAGACAAGGAATCTCAGTCACAATCATATAATGATGTAAATTTACACATTTCTGAAAAATATATTGTTACTTATTACAATATTTTTTGCCAGATCACATGTTTTAGTTTGCAAAATCTGCCAGAATCTAAAACAATGTTGTATAAAAAAGCCTTGCATCTACTTTACCTTGCTCTTATCAGATCATATCTGATATATGCGGAAAAACATACAAGTGTAGAACTTATTTAGTTTCTCTTTTAAGAAAAAAAATAAGATGAATCAATTATGGACATTATAATTTACAAACCAATCCATTATTTATTTAGTTAAAAATGCAAAGTTTTATGATTTGGTCAACTTGTTTATAGCTTAATCATCAGATAAAGTTAATATAATAAAATTCCTTAATCTTTACAGATAATGTTCACTCAGCAAGAAAGCAAATGCTACTTAAAAAGAATAAACATGTTTAACAGGCCACCTACTAGAGCTACTTTAAGAGAACATTGTTTATCAAGGAAAGAATATAAAAAATTGAATAGTTGCAGCACTGAGCCAAGAAATCTCCCTCTCTTTCAGTTGAAAAATGTATTTATTCAAATAACTGTTAAAATACATCTAATAGAATAAAAACTTTGTGGCTAAATGTTTAGCAATGTGTTCTTTTGTTGAAGGACAATAACCTTTTGCTTCTGCCTGTAACCGTTGTCAACTGCTTCTAATGTCAAACTGAACTGAAGAAAATATTAAACGTAGCTTTTAAAAACAAAATATCATAATCATGTTTTAAACATATGTTTCCTTAAACCAACATTTCTGTGTAAGGAGCAACTTTGTTGATCTAATGTGAAATTCTAATCTTATGTTTTCATTAACTAAGGACATCCTAGAGGTTGTGAAATGAAACACAAACACCTAAGTCATAACGATCTGAGACATCACATAATATGTGTCTAATCATCATAAAGCAGTATTACAAATAATCAATCTATTTTGCATCTGTGTGTTTTTTCTTAAGGGAGCTTTCAAGATTTCGCGAAGACATATTTGTAAGGAATAATCTGAACTGTCTTGAAACTATAAAACTTTGACAGCTGCAGAAACTTTTACTTTCAGACAAATGAAAAGAAAACATAAGAGATAGTTTAACTGAAATAATTGCAGAAAAGAAACGACTCTGTTCAACAGACTCTCCACAGCAACACAAACTTTCACTTTAGCTTTCAGCCACAGTAGAAGAGCTTCTCATGTGAAATCGTAGTCTAAGCTGGTTGGGGAATTTTCATCTTGATCTTGAATGGAAGTTGAATGAATAGAGTTCCAGTTGCAGTAACCGGAACTTCATCTAGAGAGACAAAAGACCCAGATGTAAAAAGCTGCAGTGCAATGCAGTGGAACTGGTTCAGGTACTTCATTTTACTCCCATTTACCATTATCGTTTACACCGATGACAGCTGAGTGTTTGCTGTCTCTGACAGACGTAGGCTCTTTCTGCATGGAGCATTTCAATGGAATCACTGAATCGGTCAACCAGTTGACACTGTTAGTGAGGATGTTGTACAGAGCAGAGAAAAGTCAACACATGGCTCTTTTTCTCTAACAATTTGCTGTTTACTGCTTTTTTCTTGCCACGTAATAATTGCTGCAGGTTGTAACAACTCATTTACTCCATCACATGCAATTAGTTCTTAAATACTCCTGAAACACTTACAGTGTTGATGACACGATATTGACGTTTTCTAGTATTGTTTTTGTAGACCAAAATGTTAACACCAATGATCAATATAATAATTTCAATCACCCCTCAAGTAAAATAGTATTTATCAAACAACATCTGCCATTCAGAGGACTCTAGTGCCACTCAGCGACTGAGTGAGAAAACAGGAGTGACGTTTACAGGAGAACAACCGAACGGGAACACTGGTTTACTATGGATTAAGATACAGTTGTGCCTTCATGTTGGATCGCAGCTTTTAGCTTCAACCCCCCCATGTGTTGTGAGGTTTCCTGAGGATCCTGGGCTGATTTCAATTTGTGTGGAAGCAGCTCAGGCATTCAGGAAAAGTTGGAGCCCTCCATGGCGTCTTTTCTGTGCTTGGAACATTTTGAGAAAGTCATCTTTTTTGTTGTTCCCTCGTTGAAAGGGTCTCTTGGTGGTTTAGTGAATATCTACTGTGAGCAGCCGTACCTCCGGCGTCCACAACAGGGGAGAGAGACAAAATTAGCCAGTGTTTGAGTCAGAAACGGATGGATTGTTATTAAAAACCTGCCAATGTCGCCCTCAGTTCCACATCAAAGCCGAGTTGATGCTGAGGTTGGAGAAATGTTAAAAATATTTAAAATAACCATTGTCTTTGAGCTGGAAACAGGAATATCTGACAAGCCTGGAGGTGAGGGACGGGTGGACTTGCTAGCTATACCTTTGAGAATATAATAGATAATTTCTTGTATTAGCGGTGGAGGCCTTATTTGAAAGTCATGTGCATTTAAAGTATTTTATCCTAATTTATATTTATAAACTAATAACTGGTTGTACTATCTGTATACCAAGCCATGTGTGCTCAACCACACAAACCATTTCCAGACTACGTTATGGAACAACCATAAATGTTTCCATTCATCTCCATTATGTAACGTTGAGCTAGCTCCAACAGTGTTCTCCCTCTGACGTTAGCACTCAGAGATGAGTTTTTACTAGCTTTTAATCAGAGTGCTGCTGTGGAGCTACTAAATGGATATTTGTGTTAAAAATAAGCTTGTTTGATTAATAATCTCCCTGTTTGATTCAGATTCGGACCTTCCCCAAACTGAAAAAGCCCCAGCAGACTCCCTGTTGTCTTTTGTTCAAGTAAATGTTATGGTATGTTCACACTGAAAGCTAAACCTGCAAAAAAAAAATGGAAAAAAATCACCACATTCATGTGTTTCGCTCACTGGATATTATACCAGAAAAATTCCTGGTTAGAGACAGCTATTCAAATCACTGAATAGGCAGGTTGTCGGTCGCCCCTCGACGTGGTTAACCTTAATTTTTACAGGGGCTAGTTGCTGTGACTAATATATACTTTGGACAGCCAAACAAAGCTGCTGGCAGGCCTGGGTGCACCAGATCCTCAAGATGTGCTCTCAGGTCAGAGTCCAGAAGCTACAGATGAATTAAGGTCCAGTTTTCGCAGAGCTTAAAGTAAGTGAGATGGCATTCTGGAGTACAGACAGGAACCCCGGGAAATCAGAGCAAAACTCTCTCTCTCTTAGCACTCCTGAGCTGCCTGCTCAGGAATAATCTTTTTCATGTAGTAATTAACATCAATTAATTTGCAAATTGCTTTAAAGCTGTTTTTGGATTGAATCCAAAGAACTTTATGCCTACCTAAGACCATTTGCATCCTGGAGAGGCCATAAGATCACCAGTTTGAAACTGGGGGCTAAAAAGGGATCTTTCCTTTAATCCAGGGGAACTCAAGTCCAGTGCTCAAGAGCTACTATCCGGCAACTTTTTGACGCACCCCATTTTTAACACACCTGAATCAAATGCGTGGCTCGTTACCGTCACTCAGCTGAAACAAATGAGGAGACTGAGCATTTAGATTCAGGTTTTTTAGAGAAGAGATGTGACTAAAAGTTGCAGGATGGAAGCTCTTGAGGACTGGACTTGACCACCCCTGCTTTAATCAGTTCATTACTTACACTGTTTACTTTTTTGTCTTGTGGAGAAGCAAACCCTGTAAAGCAGTAATTCCCAACTGGGGGTACTCGTAGCCCTAGTGGTCCATGAATGGATTGCAAGGGGAACATGACAATATTTTAATTATTAGGTAATAAAATAAAAAAGGGCTGGAATCTGTTCTGCTTTGTGAAGACCCAACTGAAAGATAAAACCATATTTTATCAACCAAAAAAATGAGCTATTCTTATATGTTTAAGTTCACCTTCAGCTTTGACATACATCCAAACCAAGCAGAAGAACAGACAGGATGTAGAGAACAGCCTGATATCAGCTATTTTTCACACTGCGGTAATGCAGCTCATTAAAGTAAGCTCAGGTGTCTTGGGAAAAACAAAGTAAAACTATTGGAGTCTGACTATATTTTTTGTTCAGTATGTTGTTACCAATATGGGAGTTACTCCGAGGAATTTTAGTTTTATAAAGATAGATTTATAATATGATTTTATTTTGTATTTATTTTGTTTCCTTACAAACTCCCAGGCAACATATTTATGTTGTTTTTCTGTTTTAACTGGACAGAATAAAATGCGAAATCAGTGATTGATTTTTATTTTATAATCAGTTGTTGTATAAACTGTAAAAACTGCAAGTACCAGAATATAAAATCAAATGTTGTACAATCAGCTTTAACATTTTTAGTTAATGTAGGTATTAATAAACTATTTCCCCACAGCTTAGTAGGAAAATGTTTTAGTGGAGAGATAATAATCAAACTACCATTTTTCTTGTACATAAAAAATCCATCCTCTTTGTAATAAAAATCATCCTCATGGCTTTTTAAAAACCTGTGGAGTTTATCCCCTTTTTCTTTATTCATTTTTCATACGCTGACAGCTCTGCAGAAGTGATCATAGCTTGCACACAGGCCCAATCCCAAACTGCCCCCTATGCCCTACCCCTTTAATGTCAAGTGAAAGATTATAATCTTGTTTACGTGTTGATGTGAAACAGAAAAAAAAAGTTATTTCGCACTTGCTAACTTTTGACTTCACTTACATGAATTTCTGTGTGTGTGCCGTGTCTGGATCAGTGGCTGTGAGCTCCACCCCAATGGTGCCCATCGGAGGTTCATTGACGTCTCTCACTGTCACCACCACTGTGGCAGTGGAAGTGGGCAATGCAGTAGCAAAAGGAACCTC
>JAUZNJ010035045.1:0-12434 GCA_034780135.1 Jordanella pulchra
AGGCCACCTCCTCTGTTAAGGGATGGCTTTTCCAAGTTAACGAAAATGGCTTCTTTGACTCCCCTCTCAAACCATCTAGAATATGGACGTTGTTGTCCTCAAAAGAGTGGCCCTTAGCTTCCAGGTGTAGGTGAACAGCTGAGTCCTGACCTGGAGGCACTCTGACAACCTACTTAACGACCCATCAGTCACCTTTTGTTTCTTCTCTCCCCCTTACATAACTTTTGGTCACACTTAAAGTATATTTATCTCTGTTTTCTCCTGCATCAGTCAAAACTACACGTCCAGTTGCCTAAACTGAACTTTCCTAGCTTGACCATGACCTGGATGACTGACAACCTTCACCGATAAAGTTAGAAATTAACAGATATAAATTGTAAATCAGCTAATCATCCTAAAAAGTCTTTTAAGATTTCCTTAGCCTCTAATGCAGTGATTTTCAAAGCTGCCACTCAAAGCATAGTCTGCAAGCCAGACTGGTAAAGGGTAGCACTCAGATTTATTTCTGCACATTGTTAATCCAGAACTGCTCCCATCAAATCTGTTCAGGGGAATCTAAGACATTCTGATTGGGTGAAGTGACACCTAGCACCTGCCTACTGAAGTTTGGTTTTAGCCAATCACTGTAACAAGTTAAATAGCTGCAGATGCTTTGACCAGAAGTCCTATCTGTTTAAGCTTTTACTCACTTGGTGTTCCTCTTTCAAAGATTAAATCAAGGATTCTGACAAATCAGACATGATAGCAGCAGTTATGCGTACGTCCTACTGTGCTGCCATGTCTGATCTGATTCGGCTGTGGGTTTTGCAGCTCTTGCTGTTGTCATAGCTATACACTGCGTCCCAAACCATAATACTTTAACGCGATCGACCGGCCTGTTTTGGGTCAGACTCGAAGGATTTAAGCTGGAGTGGTCAAAGGTTTCTCATGTATTTGTGACTCACAAATACTCAAATGATTCAGCTTTGCAGGCTACCCAGCATGTATTAGAGGTTGTCTCTGCTAAAATATACTTGATTTTAGATGATTGTTGACATTGAAAGTCAGGTGGATTAAAGCTGGAAAATGTTTCAAACATGCAGGATAAGGAGCCTCGAGGACGGTGGATGAAAAGCACTGTTCGGATGCTTTTTAAGTCAGCTTCTCTCTGGCCCTCCTCATTCAGCTCTAATCTTAACCTGTCGGTTTTCTATTGACTTACTGAGAGCTGGAAGTATGGCTTTAAACTCCTCCTCTAGTCTGATCTCGTTTGATAATTTATTTCATAGACACCTTATCTTTTCTAGATTGCTGTTTCATGGGGATTTTAGTTTTGTTTCTGTCTGAAAATCTAATTACATGTGGAATCAGCTGATTTAGGTTGTTAAAAAAAACAATACATCCATCCTGCATGTAATTCAGAAAGCTTTGTCTTTTTCTTTTCTGTTGGACCTCAGACACAGTTTATGATTTTTAAATAGTGAAATGAAATTTACAAAAACCTAACAGGATGATTGAGTGTGTTATTTCGCTTAAGTAACTCCCACCGTCATCTCTGCAGCCATTCATTTACAATAAGTCCTTTATTGTATTGTGGTTTCTTTCCAATTTTATTAGCTTCTCCATGCACTGCAATGTGTGGTCAAATTTGTGGATTGCCATTCTCTCTTACCTTGGCAAAATCCTTTTTTTTCTCCCCATCGAGCTGCCACTGACATATAGCTGATAACACCCATATCCAGTCAGGGTACGGCAGTCTGTTCGTTTCACATTGTGACCATGTTCAGCACTGCTTTAGCACCTGATCAGGAAAAAAAAACAATGGAGAAAATACAGCTAAGAATCAGTAGAAAGAGTCATAAATGACATCAGTCTGGGTCAGCAGGTTACATAACCATTAAGAAGACTACTGACCTGATTTATGTCCAACAGACAGTGATTACCACCCCAATGAGGAGACTTTGCAACAACCAGTGCTATTTCCAATTATATGTATGGAAAGTGAAGTGGTAAAAGTGTGATAGAAAAATGTGGTTTACCAAGAGGGAAAACTGCTGCCTTTCCTGGACTGTCAAACAAAACCCACTCAAGAATTTTGGGAAATGGACTCCGGCTGATGTCAATGCATCAAGACCCACTACGCATCCTACCAATGAGCTTTAAGCATAGTTTTTTTTAATTTAGTTTGGCTTGGTTTGGTTTGCACAAAAGAAAACATTGAAAAGAAATTAAAAAGAGAAATAAAGTGGAGAAAGAGACAAAAGCTAATGAGGTGTATCTAAAGCCTCCACCGAAAACTATTAAAACATGTGGAAATTCAAAGTAATAATAATAATAAATATATCACTAATAAAACAAATATAACCTGTACTAAGGAGAAAAAGTTGCCAAAGACCAAGTAACTATTTTAATTTATTTGGAAAAATATTTCCCACAGTCTGGAACAGTAATGGAGAGGAACAGTCACCACATTGCCTGAAGCTCAGGGTGAATATTCTGTTGTGACGGCGCGGCTTGTGTGGCAATGTGGTAAATTGTTTTTCAATTAAGGTTATCGTTTGTGGGAGGCGCTTCTGATTACGTGGCTACCTGGATTGTGTATATAAGCAGCTGTGTTCCACTCATGAGAAAAAAAACAAGACGACCAGGAGATCCAGGTCCAACAGAGATTGGGATTCAGAGGCAGCACCGGCAGATCGCTTCATACGGCGTGGGAGTCCATGACTGAGGAAGGACCAGGCTGAGGGAGCGCTGGTTTATCACATGTTGGGCTGCCGCTTAAGACAATCTTTTATTTTTTTTTTTTAAATAAATGTCTCTGAAGGGCAGAAAATGTTTCTGGTTGCCATGTCCTCCTTATTTTCTTTTGCTGCCATCCAAGTCTGGCCGTAACATAGGTAATGATTTTTGGGTGCAGTGTCATGCACCAGTGTTGGTCCACTGGATGTTTTTGAAGGCAGCAGTCAATGCTGCCATCTACCATGAACTACTAGCGATCCTCATGCTCTGTTCTGCTGATAAGCATTCGGAAGTTCTAAAATGGAACAAAAGTGATCAACTTCATACCACCCTGCAATAATGGAGTAATTCATCCAAAAGGAGCCCCATCTGAATATCAAGTGTATCTGAATTAATGTACTCTCCAGAAACCTGATATTTCGATGTAAAACGTTATTCTTTTTATGCATCTTATATAATATTCTAATTTTTTAAACACTTTAAATTGAGTTTTCATTCAAATGACAAAAACTAGGCCCTATATAATGTTTGTTTCAGTTTCTGAAATAAGTGACAGCAAATACAGAATTTTTTTTAACAACAGTCCAATTCTTTGGGAGGTTGTGAATATGTGTAGCTTCTGATGCTCTTCAGGTTTGTGTAGATTGGAATGAACAATGTTAAATGGAGGATGAGGTATGTTACTTTTTCTGTGATTTTAGTGTTGTTTTAGTTTACCATCTGGGAGTTCAAGTTCATGTTAACCACTAAGTCTTGCAGCTACAGTTTATTTAAACATTTTAATAGATCCAGTGCCTAAAGGTGTTTTTTAAAGGACTGCTTCCTCTGTCTAAATGTGTAAAACAGCTTTTCTATAAGTGAGAGTGGATAAGAAATCCACATAATCCCCAATATCCCATTGATGTGGTAAATCGTATTGCAGTGACTAACCCTTTTAAAATCCAAACAAGAAAGACCAAACTTGCAACTCGAAGATTATTCAATGAAGAATATCCCTCTCTTGGTTCTGTGTCGAGTCTCTAGGGAGGCCAACCCTATTTCCTATTCAACACATAGCTTCCAGTTACTGCCCATCCGATTCTGATGTTCATGAAAAAGTATTGAACAAGACGACTTTAGAGGATTACGAGAATGTTAGAGTGCTTTAGGACAACAATATAGATCAAAACAGGGTTCGGTCAGATGCCATACAACCCCACAGTGGCTTTCGGCAGATGTAAGGAGTCCCCTGTCCTTTCTATAGGCACGTTTTTATTGTCGTTTGATTTTACCTGTTTATACCTTGCATGTAAAAGCACAACAAATAAAGCTTCAAAATGTGGTTAAAATCCACGCTTCAATACCCTGTCAACAGCTGCTGCTCTGGTGAGCAATCATCACTGACTAAAGCCGTCATGTTGATGGATCTATCAACGCCTGGCTTGGGTCCCAGAAGTCCCTGGCTTTGTGGTTGGACCATATTGTCGGCGCAGTTTGAGACCCAGCACTAGGACTCATAATCCCTTTCTCATGCCATAAACACCTACTGACGACTTTAATTAGAGCCTCAAGAGAAAAAGATGTCTTAACTCCTTTCATAGTCGGCAGGGCATAAAGCAGGCATGTTTTGTGCTTCAGGTTTTTTTCATTGGAAGGCGCATCTCATCTTTAAAAATGTTTCAGTCAAGACATATTTGGATGTCATAAAATAGCACTAATAAATAGCTGAAGTTTATTGGTGTCTTTAGTAATTATTTAGTTAAAAATCTTAAGAGATTTACTCAAATTGATCTCAAAACAGACACAAATTGAAATTAACAAAACCGATTACTAGCATCTAAATGTCTGTATAAAATGCTCTGTTCTACCAGTACTACAGTGATCTGATGTCATTATAATCATTTTACTTTTTAGGTATTGAAATTAAATGTATTACTCTAAGCATAATCTAATTGTAATCTAATTTCAGGGATTGATGTCACACTAAAATTGTTATGTTTGTCTTTCCCTTGCCTTTACTTAGACATGTAGTGGGAGATTCAGTTCAAATGCTGAGATGAACTGGCGTTATACTGGTGTATATTCTAATTCATCCAAGAAATGACGATCGTAAATTCTTGAGTGGAAGGCAAACTAACTCCTCTTGTTTGTCCGAGATGATTTGCCTCTCATCTAAAAGGCTTTGTTAGGACTGAATGTGGGTGGAAATAACAGACAAAACATGTAGTGAGAACAATAAAACTAATAAGGTAATTAACGGAGCAGTTAGGAAATGTCTTTTCAGTCTGTTTCTGGTTTGTTTTTCGCCTGACGATCCAAACAAGCCCCAAGCAAAGACATTTTTCTATTGAAATTAAAGATTATGCACCCAGAGGAAATAGTCAGATTTAAATCTAAACTGATTTTTGTCAGTCCCGGTGTTTGTTTGAGATAGCATAATAAATAGACCAGAAGTGTTATCAGTTGAATTGGTAGTTTTAATGCAGGGTCACCCAAACTCTTTCATAACCACAGTTTCACACCAGTGATCATGGTGAAAAGATGCCATATATCCTAAGAAGAATTCCCTTTGTCTGGAGACCTTAACTCACTGTTCTGGTCGATTCTCACATGCTTTGGCAACTGCCTGGACACACATTTTCTAATCATATTACACCGATTTATATTCCCTGGTGTTATTCTAGATCATCTTATCTGTTCCCTGCATGATAAATATTGACTTTATTACCTCTGGTCTAAATGTGTGGAAAATTAAATCCAAATGAATATAGTTTACAATAATATTAAATGTATGAAAATTACGTTTGAAAATTTGTTTTAGTGTTTCTTCTCTAAATGTGAAACCTCAGTTAATTTATTTAAAAAAAAAAAACATATTTTTTTATAAATGTTTTAGGAATAAAGTCTGACTAAATACAACTTAGTTCACATTTTCCCTTTTTTCTTAGTAGAAAGAATTAAATGGACTAAACAAGAAGCAACTGGAAAAAGGTCATTAGTGTCACAAAGTCTTTCTCCCAAATCCTTTTAGGATTTCAAGTCATTCACTCTAAGGTATCACTAATAAAATAAATGTTTTGTTGCGATCTTCTGACTTTCTACCGGCAAGACTTTCAGAAAGTAAGGATGATATTTACCCGTGTTTTTTATACTTTGGTTATATTTAGATATAACCAAAGCAGAGAAAACAAAACTAACAGAGAAAACCAGAGTTGCAGCAACATTTAAAATGGAATTTAAATCCAGGTTCACAGGTTTCCCTAAATTTCACTAAATGGCAAATAGCTGTGAATAAAACATCTAACCACACGTTAAACACTCTTTTCTTTTTATGGCATTTTTAGATTAATCTTTTTCACATGCAGGCCTGTTTATCAAGAGTCCTCGATAAGGACTTCTTGAAGGTCTTTGATCCCTGAGGCCAGACTGTTTCCTGTCCCATGATGACAAACACAGGAAGTGTTGGATATTTTAAGATGGCGATAACAATAAGAGGAGAGTAAATAAGACCCTGGTGATGTCAGCTCCCTGGGATACTAATGACCAAAAATGTTCACATCCATGCAACATGTTTTGTATAAAAAATCCATTCTCACTATCAAGTCCTTGTTTCTGATCATAAATACTTGTATACTGAAAACAAGTTTATTAACTGTAAAGGATGCATTTTTAAAAATGTATTTAATTTAGTTTTAACCAGTGATAGCAGGTAACAATCCAAGTCGTTGGTGCATACCTGCTCATGGACAGTTAAGCTTTTGTTTCTCTTTAATTTTAGAAGGACAAGAGATGTATTTATGGGATGAATAAGGATTTTTAACTTGTTCCTAGTCAAAACAATTCAACTCAAACTTAGTAGGAAACCACTGCTTGGCAGAGCATGTAATAAATATTATATTGATGGTTCCCTGCTGAATTTATTTGTCCAATAGAGTTGAATCTACGAAGCAGAAATGGAAATATATATCCTATCAAAGTATTACGTTCTCATACCAAAACTTGCAGATCTAATTATTTTATCATGTATTTTATAATGCATATGAAGCCTATTATGTCCACAATATAAGTTACTACTTATGTTTAGAGTGAAGGATGTGCACAGCAGCACAAATGATCACAAATTTGTATCTATACAGTAAATAATAAATAATTACAGTAGCAATAATTGTAATATATTTTCTTGATTAAAAAACTAATGCAGGAAAAGATATGTTTTAATGCTTCCTTTTTCCAAAATAGAGATCAAATGGATTAGTTTCCTCAAAATATCATTCAGTTTGCAGGCCTTGTAACCAGCCATTCACTTCATTGGCTTTCCTGACTAATCTGATAGTATTGTTTCTGAAAAGTCCACTGAGATGACATGAGTTATGAATTGGTGCTAAATAATTAAACTTAACTGAATGGATTTCATTCAGGTTTGTTGAGGAGATGCATCCAAATGTTTGAGGACAGCAGCTCTGGAGGACTGAGTGTTGGCATCAAAGGGGCCGAATACTACCATCATTGTGATTGTGATATAATCACTCTACTTGATGGTAAAGCTCTTTATTTATGAAGTATGCAGGGAATCCACCGTGGATATTGCCTCCTATCACATGAGTGGGCTCTACAGTAACTTAATAAAGCAGGACTACAACCATCCTAAATTCTAGATTTCTATCAGAGCTCTAAACACAAATGGAGGCATTCAAAAGAAATCCAGTCCAAGTTGGATATCTCAGTCAGAACCTCTTCTGCCTTCCTTGTGACTTCAGGGTCCAAACAGCTAAGACAGATTATGTTTGTAAAAATCCCATCATGACGCACAACACTGCCAAACACCCACTGCTGCCTTGGCAGCGGCTGACAAGCGACTGAGTTTCAATAAGGGTTTGTGCAAACAGCCTCATGAATTAGTCATCACCTTCCCTGACCCGTGTACTGATACCATCTCAGCCGGCCGCTGCAGTCTCCTGAGGACCAGCCGAGTTATGTAAGTTGAGCGAAAGTTGACTGCATAGATCGGAGGCAGAAAAGGTATGCAGTCAAGAGCTCTAATTGTGTTTGATGGTGGCAATCTGTAGTTAATGCGAGTTTTGTTGCTTTATAAATGCATTAAACACACAAGTAATGGGTACATTGTGTATGCATTGCTTGCCAGGGAATAAAGATTTGCATTTTTGATGATTGATTAAAGCATTGATGTGAGGTCGAAAATTTAACATGTTTAACTTCAACTCTCAGTGACGTCAGAGACCTGTTTTTATTCTAAATATAACAAAGTCTGCATTCAAAGGTAAAGAACATGCTGATTGAAATTAGGTTCTACCAAATGGTTTTCTGCTGCTGTCATTCTGTTAGATATATTCTGACACGTTTTCAACGTCTTGTAAAGAGGATTCATGAGAAAGCACCCGATTTATTTTTTCTGTTTTTCTTCCCAGGCTTTGAGGTTGGCTGAAAGGTCTGTTAAGTGGCCGATTGCAGGCTAATTACTGGAGCAGATAGCCCAACTAATTAACCCGTTTATATCAGCCTGTGATCCTTTATTTACAATATGCAAAGCAAAATAATCATAAGGTTTCATATAATATACAGTATGTCTTCAAGGACATTATAAAAAAGGCCCACTTGCCATCTTGGGTAACAAATGTGTGTTACCATGGTAATACAGGAGAAAGTAATTATGTCATTTATGAGTTTTAAAAAAATGCCAATTTTAAATAACATTGAAAACATGGATTAATAAGACCAGCACCAGATGTTTAAGAATCACCGTATCCAAAATGTATTTTGATCATTTGTTTAACTTTTAGCTTTATTTAGTTAGCATTTTAAGGGGACCAAGCTACTACTTCAGGAGATTCAATTCAATTCATTTTTATTTATATAGTTCCAATTCACAACACAAGTCATTTCAAGGCACTTTACAGTAACAATTCAATCAAATCACAGTTCAGATTGGTTCAAAGTTTTCTGTCTAAGAAAATGCTGATTGCATCGATTCATTGACTCTTCAGCAATCCCTCACACCAAGCATGCATGTAATGACAGGGGAGAGGAAAAACTCCCTTTTAACATGAAGAAACCTCCAGCAGAACCAGGCTCAGTGTGAGCGGCCTTCTGCCGAGGCTGACTGGGGTTCAAGGAGACGGAAGCAGACACACAGAAAGAAGCAGAAATACTAACTGTAACTGTAACAGTAACTGTCAGCTCCACAGGCGGCCCGTCAGGAAAGACACAGCCAGGCAGATGAGCTCCAAGCCAGCTCCCATGTCAGAGGATGAAAGAAAACATATCCAGTTAGTCACAGTAAGAGAAACAGGACTAAACACTGAAACACAGGCCAAGGTCCAACATCTCTGAACCGAGTTGTTGATGGAAGCAGCACAGCTGATATTTCCATCCATGACATGTTGTTCTGGACTGAGGATAATAGAAGGAAAAAAAAGTGAAAGCAAAAAACAAAAACAAAAGAAAAGAGCAAATGGATAAAAATAAACCAAAGACCAAAATTGGGTTAAAACGTTTAAGACCAGAAATAAAATTAGAAAATGAGTCGACTTGCCTGATGTGTAAAGGGAATTTGTTCCTGAGTTGTTAGAACAGAAAAAGTGCAGTCTCTTCTTTGCGCTCTTTTTGTTTTTTGGAATGGCTGATTAAAAAACCAAAAACCAGCCAGCCTGGGATGTTATGGCAAAATTGGTTATCCGTGAATATGGATTTGTGGCTATGGTGCTCCAGTTTGTTGTGAGGGGGTCCAAGGATTGCCTGGCAGTAAGGATCCATTTATGAATAAAGATAGATTTGGGCTATAGATGTTGGATTTGACTATAATCAGTATCACATGCACACTTTTTCAATTTATTAGAAACTTGCTGTGCACAGGGAAGTGAGAAACAGACCATTCCTAGGCAGATGATGACCCCATCACTTTAATCTAGCTTCATATATTAGGATCTTTTAAATGTGGCTTTCTTTCTAATCTTACTATCAACTTACAAAAGTTCCAGGGGCAGTATCTTCATTTCTGTGCAGTCTACAGTACATTCACAGCATAAATAAAAAAGTGACAACTGCATTATTGTCCTGGCTTTATTTACTTTCTACCAGGGAATCTGGGCAGACTGGGCAGCCTGTGAGTGTTTGGGGACAGCAGAGGGGCCAATGCAGCTGCCATTGTTTGTTGGAATAGTAGGATTATATGTGCTTTTACTGTACAGGTCTACAACAAGACATGAAAAGGACAGAAAATGATCAGTATGGGAACATTTTCTATCCTTTTTGTTTACACATTTTAATTTCTAAAACACAATTTTGAACATTTTACAAACAAAACAATTGATATGCTGATTTCCTGTTTATTTACCTCAATGTATTTATAATTTTTTCTTTGTGATGAAACCGGTAGAAAACTCTAGTGATTCTGATCTGAACCCTCAAAGATCAGGGTTTTTAAAGGCGACCTGTGGTTCTGGTTTTCCTGCTAAAGATTTGACAGATGGGTTTTATACATTGACAGCAAATGCCAACAAAACTGTGACGTGTTGCTCTTCATGTTCAATGATTTGTGCAACATACAAATAAATAAACACCAAAAGGCAGATGTTTTGTTCTGGAATCCTCATAATGTTGGAACAAGAAAAAAAGGAGAAAGAAGAAAAAATAGCAACACTTTGAAATGGGAAATCTATAGTAACAATTAAAAAAATCTTGATCATGCACCGAGTGAAAACTTGGAATCCATGTTTGAACACTTTAGCCAAAACCTCAAGCAGTGTTGACCACCAGAGTCTCGTACAGGTAACCTTAATCCCTTGATGCCCACATTCACCATTGGCAAGCTCTTGTTTCCTTACAACTGGTCCCAACATTGTACGTTATCCTTGACTGTTAAAGCTGTTCTCACAAATTTATAACATATTTACACTTCTTTTTATATGTAAAATAAATGGAAAGTTTGCATCAAGGGAAAAAACAAACAAAAAATCTCAGTTAAAGTGAATTACCCCACAAATAATGTTACAAAGGCACTGTGCAAATAATAGTTTTTACCTAAAACATGTCTTTGTGAGGTTACTTTGATATTCAATAAAGAATATACCTTTTTAACCATTTCCTATTTTTTGTGTAAAGTTTGTTTTTCATTTTTTCTTCTAAGAAAGAATCCATATAATCTACCACATGCTCATTCAGAAGCACATCATTCAGGTCAATAAATCAGTGCGATCAGCTGGTTTTCCTTAGAAAGACACTTTCTGCCCATCTGACTGTCTGATCTGATTGAATTGTTTCGGTAAAGTGTTTTAAGATGACGTGTTGTGAATTGGCACTATATATTAAAGCAAACTGAAGTGGAACTGAAAAGCATCATAAACGTTAATCAGACGGGCAACATTTTAAAGATCTGGCAAAGAGGCCTTTTGGCCATTTCATGTGTGTAGAAATATTTAGTTTAAGTGTTTTTAAATGTGAGAAATCATTCAGATCTAAAAAGTTGATCAGTAAAACAATGTGCCAAGCTAATGAGGAAAACTCACTAATTCATTACCCTCTTATGTTTTTATGATGCCTGACATACAGTAATGACCACATATTAAAAATGTTACCAAAGTCTCTTTAATGAACAGAGTCTAATGTGGAGGGGTCCACTGAGCACAACATGAAGTGTAATTATAATGTCTTTTAATGAAAAATGATCCTCATGAAAGTAATACGGGACCAATTTTCTTTTTTTAAATAACAAAAGCAAAGTGTAATTTCAGATAGATTAGTGTTTTTCCTTGTAGTCCTAAAAAAATAGTTAGTTTCTTAACATCAAGATTCTTCTCAATTTATCCTAAAATTACTACTTTTGTGATGTTTGTTTACAAATCATGTCTCAACTTTATATCAAAGTGTGATTTTTTTTTTTTCCCAAATGCAAAGTGAATAAAATGGTGAGGCAGTTATCACAGATTGAGAGACACCCAACTGAGCATTCATGAAATCAGCACATTCTCACGTCCAGAGAGGGTCATATGGGACGTAGGACCATCATGGCCGGAGAAAGCATCACGGCCTGCTGTGCCTGCGAAGTCACACGAGAGTCACAATCTGTGCTGCTTCTGGTTTGCAAGGCGTCTCTAGGCCGGGACAGATGGGAGTGAGAGCTGCGTCATCTGGTCTCGCTGTGGCAAGAAGGGCACCAAGGCAACCTTTGTGTAACAGGATACATGCTCTCTGTGGTTTAGCTGCTGAGCTGACGGTGAAACCTGTCGCCATATGTGAAGCATCCAGACCTGAAACAAACATATACTATACCAACTTTATTTATGAAGCAGTTTAGGGAAACCACAACTGAGCAAAATGCTGCCGCATACGAAAAATATACAAGCACAAAAATATATGAAAGGTTATGACATAAGAACATCACACACAATAAATCCTGTTACAAAAACAAATGTGGTCAAACTAAGTCTCTGAAAATTAAAACCCAAAGATGAATATGAGTTTTAACACAAAAGAAGGATGTGAAGGAGCTGCTCTTAAATACAAGATTAGGTTATTAAACAGAGAGCAATAGAGAAAGAATTTTCCTCTTCAGATCAGCAACCTGTGGCTCCAGAGCCATGAGTGTCATCTTAGACCTTCTACAATGTATCTTGATGACTTTGGCTAAAATTATACACAACAAACTATTTTCAAACATAGACAGAAAAAACAGGAACAGGTTTGTGCATTTTTCATCTATGATCACATTGCATTTCATTGAC
>JAUZNJ010035046.1:0-37138 GCA_034780135.1 Jordanella pulchra
CACCAAGGCAAATTCCTTGTAAGTCTGAAAACCTACTTGGCAATAAACCTGATTCTGATTCTGATTCTGATTCTGAACAGTCTAGAAAAATAACAAACTTTCCTTTTCTGTCAATGTCAGTATTGTTTTTGATCAGTTATTGATATCCATATACATTTTTCAAACCTTTCAGTTTTGCTTAAGCTTATTTAGTGTCATCTCATCATATACGTCACTTTTAAACCTAAACAATTAGCTTCTGTTCAGATAGGAGCGGTTTTATATACTCACCTTTTTATATAGACTGCAGTTGGATTACCTGGCAGCAAGCTTTGCAGAAGGCATTTAGAAAAGCATTTAGTCTATTCTCTCTAGCTTTGTCATGCTGCATGTAGACAGTAGGGCATAGATGTGCACAGATTTAAAGTGTAACAGGTGTCATGTCAACATACATTCTGGTATATATTTAACTACAAACTGTAAAACATTCTTGATTCTTTGAGCCAGGTACTGTTTTGGTGTTAGGCCGACTATGACCACATGCTTTTGATGTGGTGTTTTTATCTCAGTAAATACCTTGTAAGCAGTCCGTCTCTTGTTTAATACTCTGTGCTTTGTTCATGTTTACGTTTTTTGGTTGTTCATCCGTCATCGTGTGTTTCTACTCCAGTAGTCCTACTAGAGCCAGGCCCACGTGAGCTTTGAATTGGTGCCAGAAGCCAGCTCCATTTGTGGTCAGGAGAAGTTTAGCGTCACACTGTAGATGCATTGCAGCCTCTGAGGAGGAGTTAAAATAAGCAGTCAGAGCCCTGCCTTTAACAGTTGTCTGTTTTATATAGCTGGAAAGGCATTCTAGCCCACTTTCCACCGGCCTACTTTACACACAGTGCTCAGCATATATATCTCATGTCATCTTAACATTTGTTATGGCACCAGTGGAGTATTTAAAGCTCCAGTAAACCTTGTCCTTACTACTGCGGCTGTTACAAAGGCTTCAGTAGGATGGCTAATTACAGTATTAGGAAAGATATGAGAAGGGATGCTGCTTCTGCCCTCATACATATGAATCGATGAGATTTAGTATCTAAAATAATACTAAAGGTATTTAAAGATTGCTTTGAGATAGAAAATGAATCAAGCAACCTATTTTAGAGATCTTTAATTGTAGACTTCAAATTAGTGTTTTATTTAAGAAAATAATGGTGTTAAAGGACACGAAATGTTACTCTGGATGAACCAGGGCTTCATTTGAATAGCCTTGTTCTGGGAAAAAAATGTTTTAGGAGTTTATGCTTACTTCAAGAATACAAGTAAGTGAAAACATTGTCAAATTTCTGAGGCAGTAGACAGACATCCAGGTGAATGAGGATCAAGCACTGGTGGTGACATTTAAAACCTGTTGATCCATTTAAAAACTCAGATTGATGAAAACATTTCTGGCACCTGCTAGTTGTCTTTTTCAAAAACAAAATCCATTTTAAAAAGCAGGACAAAAGATGAGCCTAAATGAAGTATACTATATATGAGTGAAAACAGAAAGTAGAAAAACTCAAAAGTTTTGCACCACTCTACGTTTTACATACTGTATGCACACTGTGAGCCCACAGGATAGGTTAATTACACTGGGACCTTTTGAGAGATCAACACATCAGCCATGGAGTTTTTGCAGGTTTGCACATATTTATACTTTCGGTTCATTATTCAAGCCACTCGACTTTGTTTGGCAAAGAGCATACACCACATTTTTGCCTGTATATTTAGCATATGCACGGGGCCTCTGGAGCCCTGCATTTTTTTACAGTGGTTGTTGGATGACTATATTGTATTTGACCAGCATTCTGACGCAAACTCCACAAATCCACCCATCTAGGTAAGCTAAAGTTGATTCAAAATATCAGTCAAACTCACCATTTGACCCCAGTCTGCATTCTGCAGACAAACAGGAAACTTAGGAGAGAAAAGTAAAGGAGGAGTTCCTGTCGCTACATCCCAAGCAGTCTCCAGTGGCACAAAAGAGACACACAACCTCTGCACATTTTGACAGCCCTGAGTAACGGTCACACTGCTCTTTTTGTTTTCATCGTTGAGCTAAACTTGACCATGCAATTCCCTTGATTCCCCCCACCCCACCCCCCTCGTTTCATTCAGCTCAGGCCAAGAGAGCCAATCCAGTGAAAGTATATAACAGGAAGGTAATCAAACCCAGCTGTTCCCTCATTCACATGGCAGTCAGTCAAGCAACTCTTTATGAAGAATAGATTAAAAAATGGGAAGATAGACCAGATCTCACTTTGCTACTGTAGCAAATAAAGCAGAGACTCTCATTAACTGACAAAAATAGGGTTATCTAAATGTTTAGATTGCACGTTTTAGTATTTGCAGGATACTGAAGAGGAAACCTTTGCGTTAAATTTAGAACAAGCTAACAATTTGACCAGGATTTCCCTACAAGGTTTTGTCAGCGAGAACATGAGACTCTTCTTCAGGGCAGAGTACAAGCATTAGTTAAATTTCTTATGTCTTTCATGTGTAAAAAAAAAAAAGCTGAAAGTCAGGTTTTGTCTTTGCAATAGCTGCTCATCAAACACACTGTATTTTGTTGCCATGGTAAATTCATTATTCCCCTTCCTGAACCTGACCAGAGGTTGTGTAGGTTTGATGAATTGTTGATTTTGGCAGCTTGCTCGGCAGAATGTTTCTGCAGCCTGTTGGCCGCAGTGCTGCCACATGATGCCACCACAAGGCAGCTTAATGGGTGGCCAAGTCTGACCACAATGAAAGAGTCTCCCTGGCCAAGGTTTCCCCTTTGCACTGCTGAGGAAACGCAGTGCATCTGAATGCAACTGTAGTGGAATCTTAGTTTCATACTGTGGTGCAGTGATGCATCCTCTCAGCAATTTGGCTAAGTCAGTCTTGTCAAGTTTCAATACCCGGTCAGTTGTTATACATGCAGCTGAACCCAGGAATTTACAAAACACATTATCTCGTTTTTTGCTCACGATCAGACATTAAATCAGACTAGACCTCCCCTACTTTTGGTAAATTACAGTAATTAAACCTGTTTTAAATTCCCAATAAATATGTTTATAAATGGATATAAATATATTTAAAAATAGCCTATTTCTGAAGAAAAAGCCAATTTTTAGTCTCAGTTTCTGACCCAAATGTTCAACATTTAACACTAAGATCATCATCAATTAAAATACCAAGATATTTAAGAAATTTTTTCTCTTTTGATTTTTGCCCCTTGAAAACTGACAGCTGGAGGACTTATCTGCAGATTACTCTTTGTTCCATTTGTGCAGGTCTACAGATGTCTACCCGGGATCCTGGTTTATTTCTTTCGTGTTTTTCATGATATCACACTAGGATTCACCATGTTTGAGTTTTATGTAAAAATGTATCAATAGCCGTCTCAGAAGCTTATAAAACCATGCCATCATATTCTTATTGTTCCTAAATCATTTGATGGTAACATTAGCGCATCTAAACTTTGGAACCTAAAAATAGAAATCGAATTAGAAATAAAACCTTATTATTATAGAAATAAACAGGTTTTGTCACAAAAGAAATCCAACAAGCAAAAACTCATCACAATCCATATGGGTATGTTGAGCAATGACTGCTTCTGTACAATCCAAGCAGGGTAGATCACACAAAATATAACTTTGCAAAATGCAGTTTAATCCCAACATAGTCTGAAAACAATGGCTTCAACATAAGGAGGCAGAAATGTCCCGGATTTATATAAATAAGAGGATCTGCTGCAGGAAGCAGCTGGAAACCTCCCCTATCACCAGGATGGAGTAGATTCAAACTCACTGACAAACAAGCTGACCTCCATTTTAAAAACTTCACATTTTAAGATGTTCCTCCCTGCCTACTCATCTATCAGCAGGACGTTTAGTTTTTAGACTGAAATAGCCTTTTAATAATAAATGTCTCTTGTCAGCACATTTCTAAAAGAATCCTTATTCTGTGAAAATGTGTTTGCAAAATTTCAGCTGACTAACTTCCTGTTTATGCCCCCTAAAAAAAATTATCAAGATGTAAAATAAAGTTTATCTCTCAAACACAGGAAGTCTTCCGACGTTTGTTGTTCTTTCTAAACAGCAACGTTCAGAAATAACACTTTGACGCCATTAGCAAGATGGATTCAGTTCTTCCATCCTGATAATCCCCATAAAACATCATCTGTGATCAAGATCTTTTCCAAGCGGGATATTTTCTCTTCCCCCTTTAATCTAAATCCCAAACAGTACTCCTCAATAACAGATATGAGAAATTAAGCAGTGTTTTTTTTTTCCTTGTTGATGCCCTCTTGATGACTCTGTTATCTTTACTTTGTGTTTTTTAAGACGATCAAACCAAATGAAATTTCAATATGATTTTCACCAAATATGAATAGAGAAACGACTACTATCAATACTGCTGACAAAGTTTTTATTTCATTTTCAATTTTTTTTACTTGTATAGCGCTAATTCACAACACAGGTCTTCTCCAGGCACTTTACAGAGGCAATTCAATCAAAATCATACAGTCAAATTGGTTCAAAGTTTTCTACAACTTGTTTTATATACCCATTTTAAATACTTGCTGTGTAATAAATTTTAAATAACTCACAATATTTAAGTTAATTCCAAAAAAATAATCAAAAGTTTTTGAAAAATGTGGAAGGAGTGCAGGAATTCCTAATAGGTAGAACCTGCTGATTGCTTGATGAATCAAATTTCAAAGCTGCACCAAATCAAATATCCTGATGTTTTGTCAGTTTACAGATAAGGAATTATATGAAAGAGGTTTGAGATCCAAATAGGATGTTCCCTGCAAGCAGATAAACTTTTAAAGCTGTTTCTCCAATAGGTGCCTACTGTCACTATTCGGTTAAGTTTACTTTAATGACTCATTTGAGTAGTGGAAACTAAATATGTACTAGTTGCACATATTAACATTTTATTAACATTAGTATTTTTTTGAGGCAAGGTGTTTTTATTTTCTCATTTTAGTAAAGTCAGCTTAATGCATTTTGTAGCATATTAGCAGCTTTCTACTATTACCAACTGAATATTGAAGGAACAGGAAGCAAACAGAAATAGACAAATTTAAATTTGAGGCACAGTTATGCAGCAATAATATTGATGGTAAAGTTAAACTGATGGACTGCAGCTACTTAATAGCAACAAATCAAGTGTTTGTTAAAGAAAACAACTTTATCAACTAAGCATAGCTGGGTCAGTAGTACTTTAAAGCTAAATAAAACTGGAAAACACAAAGCTTTTTCTAGCAATAGAATAATCTGTTGCTCTCTCCAGAAAGGAGATTCTTTTAAAATAGAGGTAAAAATCTGAACTACTGAGCAAATGAGTGCTTTCTGTGACAAGAAGTACCACTTAGGCTTGCTTTCTGTGGAAATACAACTCTCATAAGGGACTCTAAAGCAACATGGTCATACTGTATTTAATAATAAAGGACATACATTGCATTGCTCTCTTTATTGCCTACAACTTGTAGAAAACCTTTTAACAATCTACAGCTGCTTTAACTGCTTTAACTTTAACAACTTTAAAGAAAAACTCTATTTTTTTTTCTCTTTAATTTCTTGGAAACCAATTTTCTTCTTATTGAAGGAATGATCATTTTTTTTAATTTCACATTTATTGGTCATGTTATACCAGAAATCAGTTAATAGACATAAATACTCCCGAATGGCAGCGTTTGGGTTCCTGTTTCTCTCCTCCTGCCTTGTTTTAATGCCATAACATCTTGTTCGTCAAGTCAGCTGTAATTGTGAAACAAAACATAGAACTGAATGCAAATAAAGAGTTGAAAACTTCAAATCTATGTAATTATAAGAGATATGACTTAATTTTCATGTAGATGGATTATTGAGGCAGTTATTGTGATTAGCAATTCCATTAAATCAAGTCATTGTTGATGGAGTCTAGTAAAAAAAAACTTTGCTGATGAGTTTGCTATGTAGGAGCAGTTAACCAGTTCCATCTGGTGAGTTCCCCATGGGGGAAGTGAGGCACCTTCCTTAGTTCCTTTATAAATCCCAGCTGTGGCTGTAGCTGTCCAACCGTCAGATGTTGAATGCCTTCATCATGATGCGAACAAGGCTGTAAAAGTTTCCTGTAAATTTCTGTTTACGTGAGCATTGTTTTCTATACCAATAAAACCAGCGAACAAAATCTTTTTGGGTAAGAAAGCATGTTTCCTTATCTCCACCCTTAGAGTTTTAATTTATTACAGGTGTTCTGAGAAATTCTCCATTTTCCTTTTGGTTTGTATATTGTGTAAGAAAAAGAAGTTGTAAATAGAATTAAAAAGAACACAATGACTCTATCTTACTGAGAATCAAACAGTATTTTACAGTCTCATTTGTGATTTTGTCTCATGCATGACAGTACAGATGGCAAATATTTCCTGTCGCTGAAGTGATGCGCTTCTCTGTGTTTTCAGGAGGAAACGTATGTTTACTCTTGGGAGGTATTGCAACACACAGCCCTTTTTGAACAGAACACTGTCCTGCTGCAATTTAGGCCTTGGTTGATTTAAGAACAGGAGGAAAATTGGGAGTTTTTTGTTGGAGATACTTATCAACATTTGCAAGTAGGTAAAAACAGAATGGTTGCACACACTGACTAAGGAAACATCAACAATTCAAGCTAATGGTAATGTCTGAATAGTTGGCATTTAATTGTGGTTATGTGTGCAGTTTTTAATGTTGAGATGCAAACTGAAAATGAACTTATAATACATGCACCTGTCAATATGTCTAAAATGCAAAGAAGCAATATCGGGTTTTGAGACAAAAATTGCTACGAAAAACGTATTTTCCCCCTTTTTTTCCCCCTTGTTTTTGTTCCTTGCTTCCCTTTTTTCCATAAAGAAACCCAAAAGATTCACAAATATAAAACTCATGTTGAACATCTCTACAGTGTTGTTTCACTGAGGAAAAGTGATATTTAGTAATGTCCTACTTTACATAGGATTGAGAATCATCCTATTCTGCTTATATGTGGAGTCATGAGGAACAAAGGATTACTTTTTTCCTAATGAAGTTGTTGCCTGAACTTGGACATACATCATAGAAGCACTGCTTCCACTTCCAGGAACGGCTCATGTTGAATGCGAACAAGATCCAACTGCATGCATTTAGTATGACTAGTAGTCTGCTGTTTTTACATCTCTTGGGGAAAATCGGTTTTGGAAAGAATGAGAGTTATAAAGCCTAAAGTTTTTCTTTTTTTCATCTCATGTTTGCCTGACAGATCATTACATGAGGAAATTCAGTTTCTCTGACTCATGTTATAGTTTCAGTCTGATAATAAGAAATTTATTATGGGGCATGTGAATGGGGTGTAAGGGAGGCTACTTTTAGGGATCACTGTACCAGGATGAATTCATTTCGAATTGAATTAAGTATGATGATTTCATTAAGTTTTCTAGCTTTTTGATGTGTCCCATTCTTCATTTTAGGCACACAAAAAAAAAACTTTAATCTTAGCCACATCTTTCCTTCGATTCGCAGTAATCATCTGCCATCTCTTGTGGGGGGGGGGAACTAATCACAACCAGTTCTGCATCAAATTTAACAAAGAGCATTACAAAATAATGTTTCACAAAAATTTAATAAAACTATTGTGAGCTTGAGAAACAGAAAAAAAAAAGAGGAAACTTGGTTTATAGGTGGCAGTGATGATTGTCACAAGTCCTTGACTGTGTCCTTGAAGGAAACAATATCGTTGGAAAAAATGCATTTCCTGCCACTGACAACAACAGCCTGAACTGAGGAGGTGCGCCCAGGGGAATTTTAACAGGATGTGAATGTTTGCTGTTAGAGCTGATTGAACGTGGGTTGGATGGGTTTTTTGACATTGTAGGTTCAGAAGTCTTTTGAAAAGATAAAGGAGATTTATTTCTCCTGAGACAATGTTGTTTAGAGATGCACTAAGTTTTAAGGTCAGCTTTTAGTAGGAGCAGTGACAACATACCATTTCTTTAAGTTACTGGAAGAAAAAGACAATACTGCTATGGAGATAATATTTCACATGGTTTTAGCATCTTACAGCAGTGATTAAAGTGGTAAGCATGGATAGCATTATTAAAACAGTAGTGTCCATATATATATTCTGTTAATTGCCATTTTATAAAAAAAGGTTAATAGAGTAACTCTATGAATTCAGTTTAACCATTCTTTTGTCTAATTTAAGTCTAACCATCTAATGCTCTTAAAGCTGCAGAAATTTCCCAATACTCATTTGGAATAGCTGCTTTTGTCTCACAAATATATGAATTAACTCAGTTACAAGCTTTTTGTGTTGTCCAAATATTGGAGGTAACTTTGAATAAACTATCTACAGATGAATTGCTAATGGTGTCTTTTGATTAGCTTTTCTACCATACAAGTATCTAATTATCAATAAGCGTGTTTGATTTTTCTTTTTTTACTGTGTTTCTACTTGACAAGATGAGTAAAGTCACACCAAACATCAATAAAATGGGACGTTATTATTTAAGTAATGCCAAGTCAAGAACATATGATACATTTTTTACTAATTTTTCTGAGCATGTAGCCCAGCTAACAAAAAGTCCTGAGGGCACCAGCTCTCTTTTTTAGGAATTTTATGATTTATTTTTAAGTTTAACAAAATTTTCTAGATGGCATGAACTGTTTGACAGATACAGGTTGAAAGCAACTTTCTGTTATCCAGTTAGCCTACAGGTTGCTAAGATGGATAATGTAATGTTCTTGCTTTAGCTTTTTTTTCTCAACAATGAATTATCCTTAAGGTTGCACTACCACGCTACTGAATGTTTACTCTGTTAAGTAACTATGGGAATCTGTGACAAGCTTGACCTTTTTGTTCAACATTTGAATAATCTGACAGATCTGAGATCTATCATTCATTCTATATCTTAATCTTTTTAAAAAAGATATATAAATTTGCTTAGAAACTGATGTCAACACTGGGTTGGATTCGGATATTGGATCAATCTCATCTGTATTATCCATTGAAACAGTGAACTCTTTTTCCCTATGCCTCCAGTTTGTCCTGCTAAACGTTTTAACATTATTTGATGACCCACCCTCACTAATAGTTTAATTCTCCAAATTATGCACATTAAGCTCCATATAAGATAAGCTTATTATCTAATTGACTAACAAATGTTGCACACATTTGCTCTAAATATTTTACATTTCTAATTGTCTCCTTGTGTCTTTCGGTGCTCTTATAACCCCTAGCGCTGACAAGCTGGATCCTTTCATCGCTTTACTATAAAAGCTTTTTCCATTTAGACACAGATTCCCCCTGCACTTAACTCTTCAATAAAATAGCTTCAACCTGTAAATCATCTAAACATCCTTTGTCCTTAAAAGGAGTTCTTTGAGTAAAGTTGAGGCTTATGCCGAACACTTTTGAGGGAGTGGTTTGGCTGAGAGTAAAGCTCTTGTGTGTTTCAGCCAAGCATGTGGCATTTAAATTGAGCATCAGAGCGTTTCAGGGCCTGACGTCATCCTCCCCACACCCACAGTGGTAAAGCTGCTCTGTGTGCAGGAAATGGGCAGTTTGGTGAGTTGCCATTGTGTTGATCCTATTAATATGTGACATCCAGAGGTTACATTTTATATAAAGGTTTGGGAAATTAGAGAAGTTATAAAACGTAAAAAAGCTTTAATTAGTTTAGATATTTTGATCAAAGTCTTTAACGTGAAGTTTATACCAGATGTCAACAACAATCCCACATTCATACTTATCCAGGGAAATTAACCCACTAATGAATTAAGGGGTATGAAATACTTCATAAAAATGTATTTTCTGACAGTCACAACTTGTGATTTAACAACTAGTGATTTCTTTCTCCTGTATGAAAAAAAAATCACATGCTTCAAGAATCCTGAAAGTTTTGATTGATGCACTCTGATGGTCTTCTACATGGATTTTAGGATTCATACAAGTCAGGTGACAAATTAGGCAGTTTTCTGATTTTTATATCCTTTCTCTGGATCCAGTTAAAGCTTTAATTAGTAGCATGTTTGCTACTATAGTTGTAATATATCAAAGCATCTTTTTACACTGTTTGACTCACTAAAAATAACCTTAACATGCCTCCACCTCCTTTGTTTTGATTATTGCTTTGCACACTTTTGGCCATCTCTCAGTGAGCCTTATAGGGTCGGCAACTACAATGGATTTCCAACAGTTTTAAAGGAGGTACCAGTAAAGATTGACAGGGTTTTTAAGGCTGTATGCCAATGATTATTATGTTTGGCATCAGTCTCACAGATCACCAGTACTGCCAATTTTTGGGGGGGCGATTTTTGAAGCCAATATTCATTCTTTTATTTTCTGATGATAAAATTAAATAAACAAATATATAAATAAATCAAACAAAACATTAACAATGACTAGCAAATAGAGGGAGAAGCAATTTATGTGCTTCACGTGATTTTTAAGGCATGGCTCGTGAATGCACTAGTGAATCAGAGAATGTATGCATATATTAGGCCAGAAACGCTAATATGGACTCAAAAATGGGACGGCTGATGCCTCTGTCTAACTCTAGTTTTCATAAAGGTAGAAATGTTAAATGTGTGGAATGCCTGAGCAATAGCTGCTGTATTATTAGATTTCCATACCTGATTAAAGGGTGTCTGCATTTTCTTCAGGTGCTTATTATGTTCTGATAAATAAAAGCAGTAAAATGAGACTATAAACAGTCAGAAAGCATATTGACAGACATGTGAGAGAGTGTTGTTTCTCAGATGTTTTAATTTAAAACATGTAGAAATGCAGCTCTGTCATGTGTGTCATAAAAGAAAAAAAACTGCTGGAGCATGCAGATTTTCTTTCTGCTGTAGAAGAAAAATTTATGGCTAAAATGAAAAGGCTACAGTTTCTCCCTGAATTTAGTATTTAGTCTCCCTGAATTTAGCTGAATGTAGAGCTCTGTGTTAATATACTACAATAAACCTCAGTAAAATATATTTAAGTTTGTGAGAAATATGAGAAAACATAGGATATTGACTGGATTTATTTATTTAATGGCTCAGATCCAGAGTTCATTGATAAATTGTTTTCAAATAAAAAAGCAATTAGGCTTGAACAAAATGATGAACAAACAGTGAACAATGACTACCGTAGGGACACACCCAGTGGAGCATGTGTTTTAGAAGCATTCAACACAGTGAATGCCTTTTAACCATTGAATAGTCCTGCTCTTGCTGGACCTCACCAGCATGTGAGGAGCAGTTGTTGGGGTTCCTTTCATAAAATCATTTGTAGCTGCCAGTAAACACTGGCCAGTGTCTCCGTCTCGGCTGCAGCTCAGGAACTCCTCTGTTCCATAAATGCAGGATCAGGAGGAGGAAATGACCTTAACTGAGGTGTGAGTTTGGGTGGGGTAATTGGCAACGCTGATGAAGGGATATTAAAAGCTCAGGCCAAAAGTTACCAAACAGACCCGGTGCTTTAAATGCTCACGGTTAATCCTGGGAGCACTCCCGTTTACTTGCAGTCCTGCTTCCTGTGTGAAACATGAAAATAATTCACAATGTTTACATTCACAGATTTTCTGTTTGGAAATTCAGGTAAAATTTCCTCCACAACAAATTCTGTTTACATGTGGATGAAAAAAATAAATAAAAATTAGATTGTGTAAAAACAGTTCTGTTCTATTTTAAGCGATTTTGTCCACTGTGTTCCCCAGGGCATTCGACAATATGAGATAAGCTGGGGGACTGAAGTGGTCTTCTCCCAGGAGGTCAGTTCAGTCAGAGGACAAAGGACAAGGGCCATTTCAAGCATCCTGTTTTAATCGGCACTGAGGATGAAGGCGTTGCCTGCGTTTTTAACACAGTGCACCACCACTAAATAACTGTGTCATGTTACCGAGAGAATACGCCGACATACGGCTGGAACAACGGCGCTTCTGTGCTTTCAAATGAGGCGTGAAGTTGTGACAGATGGACCGTGAACGTCTCATGTCTCAATCAGTCCATCATCCTAGACTTGTTTTTGGATCCTCTGCTAAAGTGATATGCATTTGCGTTTTTGTACAAAATAGTAGCGAAAAGTGGCAACCTGAAAATGATTACTTTATTCATTTAGAACATCTATAGCATTTAAGATTAAAACTCAAAGTACCGCTCTACAAATTAAGCATTAAAGTTATGGACTCAAAATAAAAACTTTCATATCTGCCGTAAATAACTTAGAGCCATGAAAAGAAAGTACACCCAGTACACTCATTCAATTCAATTCAAAAATACTTTATTTATCCCAAAGGGAAATTAAATGTTGTAGTAACTCATGTTTTGTTTTCTCTTAACCAGTTGTTGTAGGTGTTGATAGCTGTAGGAAGGAAGGAGCATCTGTAGAGGTTTGTCTTGCACCGGATCTGGAGAAGCCTCTTACTGAAGACACTCTGTTGTTGTTTAAAAATCTTTTGCAGAGGATGCTCACTGTCGTCCATAATGTTCTTCACTTTATGAATAATTCTCCTTTGTGAAATAATCTCCAGAGGTTCCAGAAGAGTTCCTCCTTTCTGTTTTTCAAGGTTAAGGTAGTCGGAGTCACTCAACATATCAAGCTTCAATTGGTATTGCATTTTCAATATGTACGATATACAGTATATACGAGTCATAAAGGACAGCTTGGGTGCAAAGCTTGGTAACATGTAATATTTTGAAACTCTCTCTGTAGGTTTAAACCTACCAGTGCTGGTTGTTAATATCCCTTTTCTTAAAACAGGTTTTAGATTGTTGAAGTTTAATCATTTGAAGATTAAGAATAAAACATGTATAAAACTCAACAAATAGCTAATAATACAGTGATCAATGCTATGTCCTTATCTGTGTTTGACACCTTTCCCAAATGAACCTCAAATAACTTAAATTTTGTCTATGTCCTATCTATGTCCTGCATTAACACTGGCTCCTTCCTGTCATAATGCTGCCGGTGTTGATGCACTTGGGCGTGTTTGAAACCAGTAATGTGCTCATGTGCTCAAAGCCCAGACTGACCCTGCACCTAACAGAGGGCAGAGGATGGGTGGGTGGTCAGTGTGATTCACTGTGATAAAGGACAAAACAACAGAGAAGGTGATGAGGAACGACTGGCTTTGATGGCCACCGGAAGACAAAAGGAAGAGCTTTTTATTGACATTGTGGGCTTGGCTCTGTGCTGCTGGACATCAGTGAGGCTCAGAAACACAGGTTACGGTTAGTGTTTTCACTGCAGTTTATAGATAGTGATTTCAAAGCACTGCCTATCTAACTCCTTTCAAAGAAGCGCAGCAGATGAAAATCCCTTATCACCTTCAGCTTTTCCCACGTGTGACTTCCAGCTCTGTCATCTATTGAAGACGAAAGATCCGATCACGTTAAGCTGCGTGTTTTCATTCTGTCTGCCTTATTTCCAAACTCAGCGCCAAATCAAACAATCCTTGTTGGGGTCTCAGTCGGAGCAGCCAAAGCTAAGCGATATCTCCCAGAGGCAGTGCCAGCAGGTTTAAAAAAAGATCCACTGCTTGGGACTCGCAGAGGTTCTGCTTTTATTAAACTCAAAAAGTAAAACGCAAAGAAAAAAGGGGGCCACTGATGAGAGAAAAGTGTCACTCATCCATTTAAACCGTTTCACATGATCCACGTTGAGCCTCGTGAGATATTATCACATCATATCCAGACTGTGTGATCTTCTAAAAATCTGCTGTGTTCAAGTTTTGCACCACATGTTAATTGGAAAAAGACATTAAATTACTTTAATCACCCAGATGACTGTTACTTCTCTGAGGTTAAATTCAGCTTTTATGGTATTTGTATCTGTTTTGTCCATAGTGGGGCAAATTCTTTGCAATCATCTGGTTGTTTGTGTTCTCTGCAGAAAGAAGTGAAGGATGTATTCACAGCTATTACATTCGAAGTGGCGTACAGCCTGGGGAAACATGTGGTGACGGGACAGCAGCAGCGGGAGCTGCCGGCACTCACCCCAGTGCTGAGATGGAGGAAAGGAAACAAGATTGCTGTCAAGAATGAGGTACAGTAGGTTAGCATACTTGATAACATGATTCATATATTCATATTCAAATAAAGGTAACAAAGGTGAAAATATGCAACTTTTCTCTTTTTGAGAAAGTATTAGTTACAAACATGGTACTGAATAAGGTAAATTATTGTCAATGTGTCTCACACTCAGTTTTATCAGTAAGAAAAGCAGTTAGTTTGATTATTCTTCATAATTATTGGTGGGCCTTGTAAAAATATAAAAAAAACATCAAGAATGTGTTTTTATTGCTGTAGAATATTTCCCATGCTAAGAAAAATCTACAAATCTATATTTTATTTGTTTACTAATGCCCTATGCTAATAAATACTGTATAAGTTTTACCAAAACCAAGAGTATCTGTTTTTTTTCTCAGTGCAGTTTTTAAATTTACATTTCCTAATGTTTCCCAAAATTGATTAAAATTTTAATTAGTGATCCATGACTGTTAGTTTTCCTAAATAATAAATATTGGGTGAAGCAGTGATGTAGGTATCTAAGCCCTTCCTTAAAATTGGTAAGATGAGAGAAAATGCCATTAAGAAAAGCCTGTTGATCTTCTAACAGAAGAGTAACAATTAAAATGGAAGCAGAGAATAAGGAAAGTTTATTAAAATAAAGTATTGATTGAAGAAAGCCAAGCGTGGCTTTTTTTAGGGTCTGTTTCTATATCAACTATAAGATGCCATTTTCTATACAAGCGAATCCCACAATGGAAAGTTTACTAAATGCTCCTAGGACTTGATCTAGAGCTGTGTGCTTTGATCAGATCAAGCTAATATATTTCCTACCAACAACTCCTGGTGGGTTTAGCACAAAACAGTGAATGAACATGTGGAGAATTTGTTATCTAAAGTGGAGGATCTGTGATGTTGTGGTCCAGAGTCACTCCCACAGTCCCAGAGAATTTCCTGCATTTCCATATAAACTCTATATACTAAAAAAATAATGTTATGACTTTTAATAAACTAATGGCTCACAATTTAGCCCATTCAGCAGGACTAAAACCATATGGCCAAATCTACAGAGAAATGATTCACCTTATAAAAACTCGTTTTCCTTCTTACTCTACAAATATATTAAAATCCTGTGAAGTGAGATGAAGAGAAAATTTCATAAGAGTGGAAGTCAGGACTCTAGATGATCTAGGGGTTTTAGTTGAGACATAGGATCATGGATTGCTGTCTGTATCATGTCGTTGTACAAATCAGTCACTGAAGGGATCCCAATATGAGGGGTACAAGTCTTTCATCATTTGTCAGTGTAGGATTTTTCTTAAATTAAGCACCTCTATCCAGTGTGAGATTCTACAATAGGAGACATTTGTTCAGGCTTTTTGCACATTGACAAGGGGGGGGGGGGGCAGATAAGTGTGAAGGACACTGCACCCTTAAAAGAACTTTTTTTCTACAATTAGATTTTAGTATGTTTGTGTGTTTTTTTGTTTTTTTTTAAAGAATGCGTTTTCTGTTTATTTTTTCTTTTGCTTGTTTTTAATCTGACCAGGATACCAGTTTCGTTTCATTTTTCTTTGCTCTACTGTTCAAGTCTTCGATGACCACCACATGAATATCATTCATTCTCTCACCGCCTGGACTCAGCAGCAGTAGATTCTCTTCACAACTTGAATGATTCATTTTCTCACAAATCCCCTGTAACTTTCCCCACATGTGCTCCTCTACTGTCAACTGTTTTGTTTTTTTGTTGTTTTTTTTGCAATAAAATGATAAAGGATTTACCTTTTTAAGTATCTTCAGATTCCATTTATCAGAAAGTAATCAAACTAAACCCCTTGGTTTTAGTTTCCTCTTGTGATTTAGTCTCATAGCCCTAACCCAGCTGGGACTAAATTAAACCAAGGAAACATATTAGCTTTCTTGGAATAAAATCTTACAAATGGCTCCAACAACAGCACAACACTGCCCCCTGCCTGAGCATTAAGTCTTTGTTTGTTATGCATAAACAGCATGAGGTCATTTAAACTTTTTTTCTTTACGTTTCCTCTTCAGACCTGGTTTGAGAAGAACTGCCTGTCAGACGACTGTGCTGCAGACCTGAGGCTTCATGGGAAACTCCTGCTGTCTGGGTAAAACAGCTTCCACTTTGTAGTTGAGCTTCACTCTGTGTGTTTCGTCTTTCAGTTCAGAGACACCAAACTGATGTAATAAGCCTTGTGGGTGTGGGTAGGGGAACCATGACGCATGCCATATGTTTTTCCATAGTCAGGGAGGTGCCTTTTTTTAGAATCTTTCTCTGTTTCATTAAAAACCTGTTTATATTTGTCCCGGTATTGCAAAGTATTTCTAAACAACTAAAACAACTTATAGGAATTTAAAATGCTTAAAATCCTCACATTTTAAAGGATTTAAATAACTTTAAATTCAAAAGCAGCAAAATACAGTTGAACAATTAAAAATGAAGACAATAACCAGCTAAAATAACTGATAGAAGTACAGTATAAGCAATAAAATCTAAAATGATCTCCCTAACTAGAGCATTTTCTTCTGTTTTCTTTAAAATCCATCCTAGGCTTCATATCAGACCACATTTGGCTCTTGGTGCTGTGCGAAACGTCTCCTTAAACGTGACTATCTCTAACACTGGAGATGATGCCTACGACACAAACATCTACTTCAACTTCTCTAGAGAGGTTTACTACATCAACTTCTGGCAGAAGGTCAGTAGGTCTTTGAGTATTTTATTTACAGTTTGACATGTATGTTCTGTAAACCCTAATTTGTTGTATCCTCCCTTGCATAAATATTGACGTCTATTCAATGCATTTCTTCCAAAGTGATACATATCTGTAAAGTGGGGGGAAGAAAGTGGTTGTCCAGTTTTTTACCCTTTTAAAAAACAAAATGTGGATTTAATCAGTATTAAACGACACTGGTCCAATACTTTCTCTGTAATATCAGCAAGCAAAAGCCGCCTTTGGCATGTTTGCACATCTTGAAGTTGGAATTGTTTGCCTTTTCCTCCTTGCCAGATTGTATGAACATTTAGATTCTCAGGTCTGGACTTAGACTTGGCCATTTTAACACATGCATGTACTTTAATATTTAAAATTTAATTTTAGTTCCAGCTTTATGTTTATATCCGTATTTTTTCTTAAAGGTGAAACTTTGTCTTGGTCTCAAATCTTCTGCAGCTTCCAGAGATTTTCATGCCGTGTTTTGCCCTATATTTATATTCCTCCATTTTACTGTCCAGTGTTCTCAGCTTCCCTGTTTCTGCTAACAACCATAGCATGACGCTTCCAGCACCGGTGTAGTGATAACTTCAAATGTTACATTTACAAAGCCTTTTCTTCCATGTTTGCCATCTACCCTATTTGTCTTGTGAAACATTTGAGTGAGTTTTCTCATTTATACCGGACTCTGGGATACCATATCAAAGAAGGATGTAAAAAAAAAAAAAAAAACCAAAAAAAAAACACATCATTTGACTTACTTGTCAGTTTTGCACGACTGCTACTTGCATGAAGTCTCCCAAGTGAAACATATCATATTAAATGCAGCATCTATGCAAAGCTAATGTGAGATTAGACGAGTTCAGTCTGAATAGTGAAGCACATTAAGGGGGTGTTGTTTTGTGAGGACCTAGGAGCTATTTCTCTGGAGCTGTGTTGGTAGACATGAAGATGAAAGGACAAGAAGTAGGGCAGCCGCAGCAGGGCAGCAACAGCTGTCACGTCTCAGAGGGAAGCTCCTTTAGCCAACCTGCCATCCACTTACCTCTGTGATTCATTCATCACAGATGCCTCAAGTCAACAATACATGAGTTATATTCGTGGGAAAATTGCAGAACAGATATAACCCAAGTTCCCACAAGTCTGACATCTAGATTGTTAAAACCACCACATTTATATCTAAAATGTATTAAGAGACCTATTTTCTTGGGGTAAAATTATTGCAAAAAGGTTATTGAAGGGGTTGTTTTAATACTTTAAAATTCTAATAGCTTAAGTATGCTGACTGTTTAAGATATAGCTGCCCACTTCCACCCAATGGTAGGTGTGTTGATGGATTTCACAGCATCCACCTCTGCATGCATGTGTGTATGTGTGTGCTCACTCCAGGATCCATCCACAAGTCAGAGATAGGACAGGTCAGGCGGCATGCTCTGACAGCATTCATCAGGGAAGCTTTTTCTTTTTAATAATTGACTCTTGAGTTTATCCTTGTGCTGTTTGTTTTGTTTTCTTTTTTTTTTTTTGCTGCTGCTGCAAGGGACACGAAGGGCTCTACAAACCACACAGCCTGAGGTGGAGTTTTAAGACTCCAACAAAGTTGAAATTGAATTTAAATAGAATACACACTGCAGGGAAATATTAAAATAACAGTGAGTGCGTTTCAGTTTCACAGCAAATCTAATGAATCCAGCTGACATTTGGAGTCAGTTTACCAGGCAGTCCCAAAGCCTCATTTTGCTTTGGAAGATGATAACTCAGGGTGGTCTGATGCTCAAAGGAAACAGGAAGTGAACAGTAGGAAAGGATTACAAAGAGGCCACACAGCAGATTTATTACTATATGCTCTAAGCAGTATAGTAATTACTACTTAACAAGTCTGAGGTGATGCTGTGACCCCCTTTTCATGAGTTAAAGTCAGCAAACCCTCTGAGCCTTTTTCTCCTCTCAGCAATGAACCAGTGAGATGTGTTTCCCCCTTAGATTTATGGACCCACTGAGTCAATTTTCTGATGTCCCTGGAAAAAGTTCTTTTCTTCCTTCATTTTTCTTTGAATCTTTTTGGGTACTATTTTTTTCTTTGTGCTTTCATAAAGAAGACCAAATGTTTTATGTCACAGTATTACCTTCAATGTTTGTTTCTTTGATTGGCAGAGCCAATACGGAAAAATCATAATGCTTCTTAATTCTTTAAATGCATCAAAACCCAAAGAATCCCAGGATACATTCGATATTGTACCAGACTTGCCATTTTCTTCTTTTTCTTTGGCCCATGCCCTTTGGTGACACTCTAGATACTAGATGATTTAGAGAAGCTGCTTCATTTCCTTGTGTTTATTCCCACATTTTTCAAAGCACCAGCATCCACTGGCGGAAACAGTGTGACAGCAGTGTCAATTTTGGCAAATACAGTTTTCTGCTGCTGACATTTGGAGCATATTTAAGTTGTGGTGAAACGATTAGAGGTTTGGAAAGTGTAAGCCAAAGAATATTTAAATCATTGATTTTCTTGGCTTAATTATGTGATATTTTTCATAGTTAAGGCGATGAAAACGTTCATCTGCATACCTACAAAGAATAGTTTTAAGTGGGTGATGACACTGGCTTGGACTGGGCCTGCCGAAGTAAAGCCAAATGTCAAAATACTTTGATCGATGGAGACATTAGAACACAGGGAAATCATGCAGAAAAACAGGCCTCCCACGTATTGTCATTAACGCTGACATCCCACTCAAAAGATGCCTCTTGCATACTTTGGAGTAGCGTAAACTGAGCTGGTGATGTATAGTAGCCCTGCCACTTCAGGCAGTCCCAACCCTCACTGAGAAAGAGCAGAAAAGGAAAGCAAAGAAGTGCTGAATAAACAGACTTTGTCTGTCCTGTCGCTGCTGAGTCACAGTGTGCCACATGTCAACACACTCTGCTTTCTGTCAGGACTTTGCCAGCTTGATAATAAGTAAATAGGCTGATTTTCCTTATCTCAATCCTGCCCATCACCATGGGATCAGCACAGTTTCCACAGCAGACTGCAGGGATACGGGAAACAGAGGAAATTCCATCATTGCCAGTTATGCTGTGGGACCTCTGACCCTCGGCCGGCCTCTGTCTGCATGGTTCACTGTGATCCCCGTAAAGGGTAGAGCTACTTATTTCAGATGTCTCAATGAACTGTGTATGGGGGGTATTAGACACGTTCTGGAAATCTGCTGAACTGGAGGGTAGCTGGATGATAAATCAACTGGAGATCTTCTTTTAAATTTCTCAACAAAGACTATCATCACCAACCTCTTACTGGATATTCCAGTGCTGTCTCCCTTTTTTTCTTTTCCCTTCTTTTTTTAACTCCTGCTGTTGTAAGACATCTCTGCTCCCAGAGAATGAGCTCAGTTGAAAGCCTCTCACTGAACTCTCACTAAAAGAATTCGTACTCCTCATGGGGTCAAGCCCTCAGTGTTTATACAGTGCAGCCTGCAAAGCTCTATATTGTTTAGACAAGCTTCCAAACACACAGCCTGGCCGTTGTCCAATTACCCACCCGTTAAGATGTGTGTGCCATCATAGCTTTGTACATTCTTTGTTTAAACCTGATTTAAAGCTGTTGAAAAAAAACTCAACCTATTCCTTTATTTGGAAACACAATTTTCTCTGATCATAGTGTAAATATTTAGAGGTATTTGCGCCTGACCGTTTTCTATTCAGGCTTTTTTTCTTTTTTTATTTAGTCTGCCTTTCAAAGCCAGTGCAATCTCTGTCCCTGAACTTATGAGAACTGATTGCTTTTCATTGTCGTCCACTTCTTGTCTCCTGGTTCTTCCTTTTTTTTGTCATCCATCTCCATTCATATCACCCGCCCTGTCTCTACTTTGTCTGCTCTCATCAACTCTCTTGTCTGTCTTTCTCTGTACAGGAAGAGAAGGGTATTTCCTGTGGACTTGTCGACCTGGACTTCCTCAAATGCAGCGTGGGATTTCCCTTTATGAGGGCTCAAACGAAGGTGAATAGATCTTCTTAACCATTAATGACATTTTTAGTGGAGCAAGTGGGATTTGTTTTATTGAAAACTGATCATTGTTGTTCCTACTTTTCTCTCAACAGTACCATTTTGCAGTTATCTTTGACACAAGTCAGGTTTCAGGAGGAAACGACACATTGCAATTCTTAGTTCAAGCAAAAAGGTATGATTACCAGCGTTAGTAAAAAATTGTTATTGTAGCCTTCTTTCACTGAAAGGCTAAACTTCTTGGCTGATCATAAATATTTCTTATCACTTTTCACTTTGCCCTACATTATAGTCAGAAAGTTGGAAAGCTGAAAACAATTAAGCATGTTTATGCAAATAAACATTAGAAAAATGTAGTGCACAGTGTTTATTCAACTTTTGGTCCAATACCCCCAAATAAAATCCAGTGGTGAGTTCAAATGTCACCTACTTGGTAAATAAAGTCCAGCTGAGTGTAATCTGACCTCAGTATAAACGCAGATGTTTGAAATGACCTCAGAGGTTTGTTAGATGATATAAGTAAAGAAATAACACAACTTTGAACAAGAACAAACCTGGCTGTCCTCCTAAGCTGACAAAGAGGGGTTAATCAAAGAGGCAGAGGCCTGTGGTAATGTTTGAGGAGCCACACTGATTTAAAGCTCCAGTGGTGAAATCTGCTGACGGGACAGAAGGAAGTCATAAGAAATCGAAGTTAAAGGCCATTTAAAGGCGCAAAGCAAGCTTGTGGAAGAAGGTTGCACCAAAACTGAACAGTACCCATGGAGGAATATGGTGGTTGCAGCATGATGGTCTGGGGAAGATAAATGGAATAAATGCGAGGCAATATTTGAAGAAAACCTGTTAGAATCTGCAAAAGCTTTGAGGCTGGGGTGGAGGTTAACCATATAGCTCAGCTGTTCTTACTCCTAGTCCCACAGAACTCCTGCTCCGTATGTTTTAAATGTCACTCTGTTTTCGCACAACTGATTCAAAAGATTACCTAGACTCCTCAGCAGCAATCAAGTGCTGCAGAATGCCGAATTATTTAATTCAGGTGTGTGGCAAAAAAGAGATGCCTAAAACATGCAGGGCAGTGGTAACTGAGGACCAGAACTGAGAACCACCGAGTTAGATGGATGAAAACCTTCAGAATTAAATCTTTCAATAACAAAATTGGTTGTGATATATTTACCTGTTATCTTTAGATGTCACTTCATTTGTATGTGGGAATGACCCAGTTAAAGTTCTTTTTTATAAATCCAGTTGTGCTTCTATAGTAACATAGTTTTAGACGGAAACTACATCCAGATTATATGAACTTGAAATATTGTTGAAAGAAGAAAATGTAGAAAAGTAGGTCTTTTAATATGCAAAGCTGGCAGACTTGCAACAGAAATAGTTGGGCTGGACATCTATTCACACTTCACTCTGGATCCTTAGATAGAAAACTTTTAACTAATCTGAATGTGTGATTTGAATGAACTGTCTTTGTGAAGTGCCTTGAGATGACATGTGTTGTGATTTGGTGCTATATAAATAAACTGAATTGAAATTGAATTCACCCTATAGATTTCTATTTTGTTTTTTTTTGTAAAAGAAAATAAAATAAAAAAAACTGTGGCATTTTCTTCCACTTTGTGCCCTACTTTATATCGGTCTGGTCTTTCACATTAAATCACATACAAGCTCTTGGTATTCAAAAAAAATGTGAAAAAGTCTAAGATTTAAGGAAACCTTTCCAACACAGAAATTGTTTTACGCCGTGTTAATCTATTTTTTTTTAGCGCCAACCCAGAGCACAAACTTTCCGACAACAGCTTAGACCTGTCCATCCCTCTGATCCATGAGACTGACACCACCATCACTGGGTAAGGAACATCAGGATTAGTCATGATGCTACAGGTACCAGTTTACAGATTTAAAGCTGTCTAACAGACATCTCAGTCACATGTGCTCTGGTCCTCCATCTGTTGCCTCTCAGGAAGAGAGGGAGTGTTTTTCTCCCTGCGGAGGATATCAGCTCCAAAAGACTTATCTTTGATTACTTTATCATAACTCTACTTCACAGAGGAAGGAGAGAGATGTTAAACAGCCCGTATTTGTCGGAGCTTTGACATCTGATAAGGCTGCTGTGGTTAATGATGGAAGCTTGAGACTAAATCTGGATTCATTTTTCAGTTGCTGAAGAAAACCCCCTCTGACCACTGCAGAACAAGGGGAGAGCAGGGATTTGTTTTTGTTCTTTTTCTACACAGTCTGGAAGCATCCAAAGTATCCCAATGTTTAATGGAGTATTTTTCTGTGACAAATCTATAAAAAGAAGAAAGTCTTGGGAAATACAGTCATGTTTCAGACTTTTTCCTGTGATTCACTTTCTACAAGTTGTTTTAACCCAGTTGTTTTAATGTTGTTTATCTGCTTTATTTTATTTTCAAGTCTGACCAACATACGTACAAACATCTACCGAACATTCATAAAGATTTTTTTTTTTCCTGGAAAAGTATTAACTTTCCATGTGTAAAATGTTTATAAAACATGTTAGAAGAACCTTCTGTGGATGTTAACGGATCACTGGTTGTGTTGCAGTGTGGTGACACCAGGCTCCTTTGTATATGGAAACTCCATAGAGGCCTCTCGTTTCGTCCAGTTGGAAGACATGAAGTGCAACTTTCAGCCTCTCAATTTGACCTTTCAGGTACTTGAAGTGTAGAGAATGTACAGTTTCTATTTTTAAATCTTCCCTTGTGTATAATCCTGTCACTTTATTTTCTTTTTGGTCCCTGTGCCATTTGTTTCCAGGCCATAAACAAGGGGCCTAGTAGGCTGCCGGGCTCCACTGTGGACATCAGAATACCCAACCGACTTGCTGGTAATGGACCAGACATGTTCCACGTGCTGGAAACCCAAGTGGGTACCAACAGCTGACCATATTTTAATAATTTTGTATGTGTCTATGTATTTATGTATGTATTATTTTTTTATTTATATATATAACAGAGACGAGTATTATGTTTAATTTGCCTGGAGGGGGCAACAAGTTCTTCTTTTTCCTGCACAAACCCATTTCTTTTAACTACGCATGGTGGGATCATGAGCTTGAAACCAAAATGTTGGGTTTGCTGTTGAGTCCACCTTTCCATTTTGTTTCACTATATTTTTCATTTAGATAGAGTAACACAATCCTCCCACTGCGTTAAGTTGTTTGCCTAACCCTTGAATCGCTTCTTTAATATATAGCTAGATCATGGAGGAGCTCAAGCTGTTAATTGTATTTACTGTGCATGTGTAGACTGTGGTGGTATATCCCACCTCCTCATCTCCATCTGGAATCACTTTCATGGGATCAGCCAGCCTGAAAGGATCAGGGACCTGCAGAGCGGGCTACTGCTTCGTACCACCCCCAAGCCAGGAACCATATCTTATAGGCTTTAACATTCCAGCTCCCAACTCACTGCACAGTCACACGTTTATGTTTTATGGCCAAATGTCTTTGCATATAATTTGTTGTAAGAGATGGTTTACAGTTCTATTATTCTTTTTTTCTTTTTTTATATAGTAGCCAAGAGGTGCAAATACAATGCAAACACATAAATGTGCAACAAATATAAAAAGTACTGCAAAGACAAAAATAAGAGAAGCAAACACAAAAAATACACTAACACACAAAAAACACGCAAAGAAAAAAATGCTGAAATACAGCAAAGTGCAAAGATGTTGCAAACACATAAAATTATGCCAACAGACAAAATATAGCAAATCAAAAATTCTGCAAATACATAAACAAGCTGCAAACACAAAAATGATGCTTACTTACAAAACTCATGCATAGGGAATTGTTACAGTAACAACAACAGCTGCAAGTTAAAAGATGAATCAAGCAGAAGCAGAAATAATGGCCACTAGGGGCAGACAATCATCAACTGTTGATGGAAATATTTTTTTGACCTGTTCATATTTGGTGTTTTTAAAGGAAGAACTTGCTGAAAATTCAAATCCGTTTCTTTATTTTCACACGATTTTGTTATTTATGACAATTAAAAATGCCAGTTTCTTTTGAGTTGTTACAAGTTATACGTTTCCTAAAAAGAAAAAAGTGGCAAATATTTCACACAACTATTTTTTTTTTAAATGGTTATTGATAAATAAAGAGAAAAAGGACCAGACTGTTACTATTACAGGTCTTAAAGGGTTAACCAATAATCCCGTTTATTTCTTTACTAAGGTTCTGGTCCCATATAAGTTGATGATCGTCTCTACCTAGTGGTCCGGAGCACTTCTGATACCCAAAGCTGGTTTGGAGCTTTTTTTTTTTTTATCATTAATTTGTTTTTGCCTCTTGCAGCATTTTCCCTTGCAGTATTTTCTGTTTTTGTATGTATGTATTTAGTGAGGGTTTTGTGTTTTCAGTGTGTTTGCACTTTGCTGCTCTCTATTTTCTGTGATTGCAGTATTTCTCCTACGCAGCATTCTTCCATTCTAATTTTTGTGTTTGCAGTACTTTATGCATTTGCAATACATTTGCACTTAACTGCCACAAGTTTTGTATGCCCTCATAGCCCTCATTTTACAATATTGATTTAACTTACTGCCACCATTAAAACGGAGTAGGAATCTCTACTCGAACCTATTTCAGGAGGACACAGTCACAGCCATGTTAAGAAGTAGGAGATTGAATAATAAGAAAAGCGTGGACAGAATTTCAAGTTCATAGATTCAGATGAGTCAGAAGAGTGTGGATGGGAAAAGGCTTGCTGGAGGTAGTCCAGTAAAACATAAACCTCTAAATCACACCATATGGGAACTCTGTGTAGGAGGGGTGTCAGTTTATTGCAGGGGAGAACTTCCTGTAAGCCTTGGAGACTCAAAAACCAGTTGAATGTGTCCTGTATGAAGACAGAGATACTGTGTTGTCATTTTTGGTTTAAATTAACTTCCTAAACAATAAACATACATAGATTTAGCTGGGTCACTGATATGCTATATCTGGGATTGGGCTGTCAAGAGATACAAAGCTTTCTCATTTTTCCTTCCCAGCATTTGAAATTGTGTTTGAATCCTCAACAAAAAATGAAAAAAGGACTCAAGCACAGGATTCAGTAACCCATCTTTTGCAGTTTTAAATTAATATCCTTCAGCCAGCACACTGTTCTCAGAGAGTAGAGGAAATATCACCTCCTGATCTTTATCTCCTTGGTTTAGCATTTCAGCATCCTGCCTCTGTAGCTTAGAGTGCTTAATCTGTTGTTTCCGGTTCTATTGGTATTCATTTTAGTTTTCTTTTGGAATAACTGCGCACAATGATCAAAAGTTTAACAGCACACTTGAATTTGCTATTAGTTTTTTTTATTTTTTTTGTAATCATGTGAAAGATAAGAATGATCTACGATGGGATTCTGTTTTTTTTTTTTTTTTTTTTTTAAGATATTTGCACATATAAATATTTGATATCAATTTGAACAATCCAGCTATCATAATTGAAACTTTTAAAAACGTTTTGGAAAATCTAACACAAAAAATATTGTTTGTGGTTCAGAATAAGTTAGTTCATTCCAAAAGCAGACGGTGAGATGCTTAATCAAAGGATTTCCACCAGGGTCTTTCCCTGTTAATCTGAAAATTTATCCCTCTACAAATAGAGAGAGGTTGAGCAAGCTAAATTTCCATGGTTAGTGTGCAAAAGGGAGAATATTTCTTTGGTTGTGTAATCTCACTGTATTTTTTTGGTTTTGTCACAGAGATTCTTTTCTGTCGGGTTCCTACAAAAATGACCTAAGAATGTTTCCTTTAGGGAAGCCATATTGTTCTTGGTAATAGAGTAATTCTAACTTCATTCTTTTGATTTAAGGTGTCAGATAGTCGAGGGAACTGTACCCCTCACAGGAACCCCACGCCGTGCACCATCCCCCAGGAAAAAGAAAATATCTTCCACTCCATATTTGCCTTTTTTACCAAATCTGGACGCAAAGTCCTGGTAAACAATCTGCAGTCACACTTTGACTTCTCAAACATTATTTTTTATCTATTACACATTTCTCTTACTGCTTATCATGTCCACTCCTGTGTGTGTGTTTTTAACAGGATTGTGATCGGCCTGGAAGAGCATGTATGACAATCACCTGCAGTCTGGGTCCACAGCTAAAAGAAGAAGCCTTGAACATAGATATAAAACTTCTGCTGAACACAGAAATATTACAAATAGTAGGATATGCTTCCATTAATTATTAGATTTACTTGGATTTTACATGAAATAGAAACAAAATGGTAATCTACTTCCTTATTATCTGCAGGATAGTTCCTCTGTGATCCAGTTTGTAACCAGAGGTAGTGTCCAAGTAAACCACAGAGCGATTGAGGTGCCAAATGGGCTACCAGAAGATATTTCTGTAAGTATTGTGTTAACTAACATCCAGATTATATGCATTAAAGCATATTTGTTGTTTTACCTTAAATTAGTTTAACAGAATAAAATGTTCTTTCCTATCTAGATATATAAAAGGAAACTTTACCATATCAACATTAGGGTTACATCAGGTGCATGTTTAAAGATCATTTAATGGAGATTTTCTTTTTTTCCTCATTTCCTACATTGCATTATATGGAGAGCTTGCAGCAGTCTTTTGTTGGAAAACAACCGTATGAAAATCTTACTGGTAGAGACTAAACGATCTTTTCAATAAAATCGCTGGTTTAAGAGTTGGTTCTCAAAGTTTTTTAGCCAACAGTCCACCACTAAATCGTACGATATGAATGACGAGGCAAATTATGTGAAAAATACCAGGAATTTGAATGTGAATTTTGTAGAAAATGGCATCTAAATCCCACAGAAGAAAGAGAAACGGAGATTTTAAACCACCTGTCATAGAAGAGAAAGAAGATAAAAGGTCTGTGCGATGAGACCAACAGTCATAGCGCTGGACATGAAGCTGTGGTGGAACCTTAATGTTTTTCTCTGCAGACAATGTAGTTTTTCTGTTGATCTCAGAGGCAGGAACAGGCTATGATGTTGGTCAGAGATGCTGTTTGTCCTGAATCAAAGGAAGCCGTGTCCTAATAAGTTTTCAGTCTGTACCTTTAGGAGAAGTTGAAGTTAACATATGATGATGAACTATAAAAACATAGATTATTTAGAATTTTGCTTTTGATTGGTTTGATATAATCAGCTTGTGTTATAAAATTCCCTGCCTGAATCGTTTTCCCTGGTCGCTCTGATCTGTAGAGTAGTTTACAAGTGACTGTGTGTCACAGACAGGACACAGGACTGGAGAGACTGATACCAAATTTAACCAAAGATAATCCAAGGTCAGTTCTAATTGCACTACAGTAACAGTATCTTTAGTGGTATTCAGTAATGAGTAACTCTGCATTATCACTGTAACATATACAGCTGATCAGGTTGGTATCAGGCCTCCACTAGACCAAAAAAGCCTCCTTTGTGGATCAGCTAAATGAAGGAAATGAGAACAAGAACCAGCTGCTATACTCACTACTTAGACTTCAATTGACTGTTTTAGCTGCACACAAGGACAGCCCCTCCCCCTGCTGAGTGATTAAATGGACCGTCAGATCAAATTTGACAATTATCCTGAGGACCCAGGCTGCTCATAAGAGGATCTCTTGAGAGATTGGGGTGCTGACTAGATTGCCACCCGGTTGACCCTGAGCTATGATGGTGCTTGGAAAGTCCAGACCTGTTATTAATATGTTCATACCACGCTGCTCTTTCAGCACTTAGTGTGTGTGCTCTGTCCCTCGACCATTGCTCTTCTGGCCTTTGGTAAACACTCTTACTCTCTCCCCTGGGATCGCAGCAGGCTAGAGTAAACAGTGATTTGTGGTCGGTGTATGCTCTGCTGTTTTCAGCACAACGGAGACCCCATTTTTACATCACCAATGAGATTCAGTCAAATCCACGTCAGTCAAATCATAATTCCATAAAAAGCTGAAAAAAGCCCATGCCATTTTTACCATGTCCTCTGGTTTTGATTTTTTTCATTAACGAGATGTTTTAGATCCGTCACAACAGAGGTGGTGGTTGCATAGGAGCCAAATGCAGAAAAGGGAGACACTGGTAGAGCAAAAAAAAAAAGATGTTTAATGATACAATGAGCAGCTTATAAACAAAGCAAACTCCAAGATGCTCCCCTGCCCCCACCCACCCCCGGAAAAAACAGAACTGAATATCACAACATGAATTAAATCCGACAAAAATAAAGCTTATAAATAAGCAGTTTAGTTTAGTTTCCCATGTTAAGACTCAGAAACAAAATGGATGATTTAAAAAAAAAAAAAAAAAGCACAATGTTCTTATTGAAGTTCATTTAAACAGCATGTGTGCAGTTTTATGATTTTATTCAGAGGCCAGCATGTACTGGAACTACTCATAGGAGTCCTATGATCAGTTCAGACCCTCCTAAATGTTTGAAAGAAATCAGATCAGAACATGTAGAGTAGTGTAGAGTTGGATTAAAGCAGACAGTTGGAACAATGGAACCATATGAAGGAGAACAAATGGTCACCAGTTTTGAAAATAAGTCCCACATCCACTGTTAAAGCAAAAAAAAAAAAAAGAAAAAAATCTATAAAAAAAACAGAGAATGTATTTTTTTTTTTAAAGGACTTTTTTTGTTTTGTTTTGTTTTTCTCTAAATGTTTCTCTCATGTAAATTACTCTAAAACGTTGCCCACTGTCATCACTGAAGTTGTCAGAACTCTTATTTAAACAGCTCTGATAAACACAGATTTAAGATTCATAAAAAACAAATTAAAGAAAATTCCTTCAAATACATACAATACTTTATGCTGTTAATTTACGAATATGTCTTACAGTGTAGGTTTTGCAGTAGGTCAAGATGGTTCACAGCATACAATCAAGGGCATCTCTGAATGCTTTGCAAAATGGAGGTTTTTAGAGAGGCTTAGTCAAATATCAATCAAACATTTACCCACTTGACATGCTTTTAAATGATCTATATTGATTCTACATGCTAGAGGCCACTAGAATCCCTCTTCACTGTTATTAATGGATAATTGTTAGAACAAATGCCAATGAAAGCAAGTAATATTTTCAATTAGGGCCAGCTTAGTTTAGTGTTTTTTTAAGTAAATAAAATGTGGTTTTAAAATTTGTCTTTGCATTTATTCAGGTTATCCGTGAAATTAAGATGAGTCCTATGGTCAAAAAATGCTCTGTTTTAACATCAAGAAGTGTAAAAAAACAGTTTTTGTCACCATATAGTGTCTTTAAGTTGAATACATGGAAATAAGGGGTTAAGTTCAGTTGTAAAACTGAAACGTTTAGTTTTTAGTTCAATCACCAGCAAAGCTTTAATCTCTTCTGTTCACATAAATACTTTGTACTTGCATTACTGCTCTTCGATTTCAGGGATCTGGATTTAGGGAGGGTTATGTTAACGTGGGAAAATATTCAGTAGAAATATTTATCATTCCTTTTATTTTGGTTTGGTTTTGACAGACTTGGCAACTGGTGCTACATTTTTTTTTTTTTTACTTAAGGAACCACGATCATCTTTAACTGTACTTCCTTTTTTAGGCTGAAGCGCAACATGCAAAGACATAATGTTTAACTTAAAGCATTGTTTGGATTTATTGAAGACATCAACTTTATGACCCCTGATAACTTTAGGTTTTGATGTACTGTTAAGCAGACTTATCTCCACTTCTGTGTGATTGATTATTTAACTAATTACAAAGAAATATATCACGAACTGACTTACTCATTTTTAATGAGATTTTTAATTAGTATAAACATGAATACGAACATTTTATGGAGAATAAAACCCAACTAAAATATCATATCTGAGTTACAAATTTAAAAAAAAGAAACAGAATTGCAGGTGATCAAAATATTGTTTCTAATTTACAAAATAATGAACACTTCTACCTGGAGCTAAACATTCTCACACTCTATTTAGATATCATTTAAACCAAAAAGCAACTCTACTGAAAAAAATAGAAATAGCCACCTAGCTTAGTTAGAGATCACAGCGTTTGTGTTGCAAAGAAGATGCATATACAGTAGAGCTGGTGATAGTGTTGTATCGGATATAGCTAAGTATTTGTTTAATTTCTGTTTCTGTTCGACATATTTTGGCAGAAAATTAATGAATTCCTCGGGGTTTAGTTTTTTTGCCCTCATTTTTGTGTTTTATTTAGATAATTTATTTATATTGTCTGTCATTGCTATGTCCATGAATCAGATTTTTTTTAAGCTATCTTAAACAGAAGAATTATGTCAACACATTCCTACGGAACAACTTGAAAGGTATTAAAATCCTGATTGTTGGATAATTTTCTGCCATTAAATGAGGACAAAACAGTCTTTTCTGCTCTGGTTAAATTATCCCTGATTTCTGTATAATTCAAAGTTGTGATTAAATATAATTGGCTGTCTTTTCACTTTAGGAGATTAATGATTTTCAAGACTGCATACTGAATGGAGATGCTCCTTCCTTTAACTTCCACTCAAACTCTAAGTCACTTTTACTTGTCTGAGTAAAACTTCTTTGGATTTTTCAAAGTTTATCCAGTGTGCTACAGCCTGAACCCTCCAACCCCTCCCATGTATCTCCCAGCCCTGCATCCTCTTCCTGGTTGCTTGATAGTTCATGGGATTCTGCCCAATCTGTTTGTGTACCTTCTAGACCTGAAGAAGGGATTTGACCATATCGCTTGTTGTGCTCCCCAATGCCAGCATCAAGTCAGACCTGTTTCTAGTGAATGTTAGACTTCAGCAGGGCTACTCTTTATCTCTGGCACTGTCCATAACCTTCATGGACAAGATTTCTAGGCACAGCCAAGGGTCTGACAGGGTCGGGTTTGGGGAATGGCAGATTTCATCTCTGCTTTTAACAGATGAAATGGTTGTGCTGGCTTCCCCCTGCCAATGCAAGCATCTGCTGAAGCATTTCACAGTCCAGCATGAGTTGACAGGGTGGAAAATCAGCTCCTCCACATCCTAAGGCAATCGTTCTTGATCAGAAAAAGGTGACTTCTTCACTTCGTAGGAGAGTTCCTACATCAGGTTAAGGAGATCCAGCGTTTTTGTTGATGAGTAACAGAAAAGGCAGTGAAAAATCAACAGATGGATCAATGCCGTGGCTGCTATAATGCAGACACTTCAACAGTCTTTAGTGGTGATTAGAGATGTGAGTAAAAGGAAAAGTAATTCAATTACCGATTGGTCTACATTCTTGCTCTCACCTTTGGTCATGAAATTTGGGTGATTGAAAGAAAGAGGACCCAAATACAAGTGGCTGGAATGAGCTTTCTCCACAGGGTGGCTGGGCACTTCCTTAGGAGGTAAGGAGCTTGACCATCAGGGAGGGGCTCTTATTAGACCCACTGTCCTCCACATCAAGAGGAGTCAGATGAGGGAAATGGGACATCTGTTTTGGATGGCCCCTTGACATCTTCCTTGGTAGTCTTCCCTCTCTCAGCTGGCCTGGGGTTTCCCCCAGAGGAGCTGAAGGAGGTGTCTGGAGGGGAGTGAAATTTGAGCGTTGCGGATTAGTGGGTATGTGTATAAGTACAAAAAATATATATCGAAATACTCCATTGTTATACTGCATATTTATAAGACAACTCAATCTGAGCTAAAACGGGAAACATTAACCTTGTTATTAACAGCCAGTGCTGCAAACAACTGGTGTGAAATACAAAGGGCATCATGAATCCCTTCAACTTCATTCACCATAAAGCATAGCCTGGAAATTAATATTGATTGTTGATTATGTTGAATTAAATTACCTTTTTAAACTAAGCAAATTTAGATTGTAATGCGTTTCTCTTCTATGATGCTGTAAAGTGCCATGAGATGACGTTATGGAAATGGTCGCTATAGAAATAAACTGAATTGAATTGAAATCAAATTGAGTTACATGTAGCTTCTCCTGAACTAAAAGCAAAGGCCCTGGAGCAGGTTTTTTTTTTTCTTCTACACAATGCTTTTTAATCCTTGGTGTGTGACCTCATGTGCATTCTTTGGTGCATGTGTATTGTATTTGACTGTGACTCCCTAAATCTTGTACTTCAGCTGGTGTTCGAGGCCCTCCACAATCAGGAGCCAAGGGGTTACGTCGTAGGCTGGATCATCGCCATCAGTCTCCTTGTGGGAATTCTCATCTTTTTGCTGTTGGCTGTGCTACTTTGGAAGGTAATCAGACACACAAACAGATATTGTGATTTCTGTCCAACACGTAGTGTGTGAAAGCTAACAGATACTGTGTGTGACGGCCAGGAGCAACTTGTTTCACTCTGGTTAGATGTCAGCACGGTATCCAGTTGACTAGAGGCAGCTGGAGGTAGGGGAAATGAGGTTGGGGGTCAAAGCTTTCTTAAGGCCTTTGACAACCATGAAAATGACAGATCACAGACTGGACAGTAATTCACACCATACTGCTTGCATGAAAGAAGAATTTAAAGGGAAAACTGCAATTATTTTGATACGCAAAGAACCCGTTAGCACAAATCTCCTTTTCTTTTTCACCGCCTCGTCTTCCAATGGGAATACCACAACTAAACTTTGGAATGTCGGTCCAGGGACACATTATCCAAGCTATTCCCCAAGTCCTGAGATCCTGCCAAAACAAACCTTGCTTACAAGTCCAGTACATGTCCTGTATTGTGTTTATCAGGAAATGCCTGAGATGAGTGCAGGTCTATATCTATACACTTTAGCTGCCAAATGTAGATACCTTAAATGAAAAGAGGCGAGTTAGAAAAAAGTTTTGGGTTTTAAGACTGCTCCCTTCATAGTTTTATATTCTTTTGTTCGGATTAACTTGTAATCTTTGATAAAATCTCAGTTTACTGCAAAAAAAATCTGGAAAGTATAGCTTGCTTAAATAAACAACAAGTGCAGAAGGTAAATATTTATTTTCCAGCTATATATCCATGTGGTTTTGCATGGTTTTATATTTAATATCAATTTATGGATGGTTATGGACCAGATTGCAGATCCTAAAGTGTAAACTGATTTCCTGTCACCCAAGATATCTGTTGTCTTCTATCTGTTTCACAGTGGGAGAACTATCAGTTTCAGAGTGTTTCACCCAAAGATATAATCAATCACTGCTTACTTGGCGTCTTGCATGTTATGTGATCTAAAATTGTGTTATTTTTGTAAAATTGCAGCAGAAACATGAGGCTATTGTAGATAAAGTGTTCAGTGGTGGTGCTTTTAAAGAAACTCAGCTGCTCACTGTCAGCTGCCATGTACTCCAAAAGTATTTATAGGGAAGCAGAAATTCAATTTCCTACACAGATTTTACTTTGAAGTATGAAAGGGGCCCCGAAACAAATACACACCAAATTTTTCCGAGTTTTTTTTTTCTAGAAAAATTTTAAAAAATTGTTTTTCTTTTGCCTTAAAAGTTTACAATGACATGTGAAGAGATCCAAAGATCCCAATGAAATAGATGCTGGTTTGTGGATGCAATGTGACAAAATACAAAGAGGTTTAGGGACATTATTCATTACAGTGGGATATATTTTTAATTGATAATGCAATCAATAATTTAATTTTAGACATCAGTGAAAGCTTTTTTTGTTGTTATTGGTTCTCAAACAGTGATACTTTTGTCTGAATGACACAAGTCATAAAAAGCCTAATATATTTTATCTTTTATGAATCAAACTTTTGTTTTAAGTTTGAAATTGTAATCCCATTAATCAGCTACAATGACGTTTATTGCACAAATTAAATATTTTTCAACTATCGTTAAAGTATGTTGCATGTGGTTGGTGTATCGTTCTCTGAAGAAATCCCAACTTGTTTCCTTGCAGTCTGTTGTTGCCGCTTCTCTAAGAACTCAACATTTCATCCCTCTTACTTAACAGATGGGTTTCTTCCGTCGGCACTACAGAGAGATCATCGAAGCTGAAAAGAACCGGAAAGACAGCGATGAAAGCTGGGACTGGATGGACAAGGACCAATGAGACATTCAATTGGGGCCCAAGAGGAGCGAGTGAGATTAGGGTCAAGAATGATCCAACAGGACTTGGAGCCCCGCCGCCCTCGGTGGCACCAGATTCTTCAAAGTCTTTCATATGTGGAAGAGAAGATTATTCTCCATATTTTTTGGAGACTCTGTTTTGTTCTGCAGGTGGGATGGGAAGGGGAGGGAGGGGTCCAAGGGACAAGCTCTGTTTTGAATATGTGGCTTTCAGAAGGATACTTGCTGTGGAAATCAGCTATTCTGTGATGAGGGATCTCCACTTTATTGGAGCCAAGCTGCGGATTTACACCCGACGCCTCTAGCAGGGACACAGAGATGGAACGAATACTGGTGGACAACAAAACCCTCAGGGCTGTGTTACATAGCAAATTTATTTTTATACATACACTTTCAAGCCATATTAAGTAAGCTTTGAGAGAAGATGAGGTTCTTAATGCCATTAGAAACATTCTGTGTCTACAGTTTGTTTTTCCTAAAAGCACTGATGTTTAAGAATGAATGCTTTCGCTCCAAAGCTTTTAATTTTGTGCCAAAGATTTGTCCTTTATAATATCAAGCTATTTGTGTTTTCAGCTCATTCCTATAACAGGGACTAGAAGACTGCTAAAAAAAAATAAATCAGTAAATTGGAATATTGGTGAAAATTTAAATCTTTCAGTAGTCCAGTTGAAAAAATAAAGCTCCTATTCAACACACACTGTAAAAGCATTACTAACTATTTGTTTTAATGATTTAATCCCTTCTTCTAATGAAATCCCAAGATTCAGTTTATATTAGAATTATTATGAAATTAGTAAAAATGGATTTTTGATAAAGAAACAATACAAAGTTGTTGCATCATTATCAATATTGGGGACCTTGCGGACTGGACAGCTGTCCAGCATATAGTTACAGAAACCCACTACAAAGACAGCGAACCTCAGAAGGTCATTGCTAACTATTCTGTTTCTTAGTGCTGAATCTAAGCAAATTAACGGAAAGTTACATGGAAGGAAAACATGCCAAAGAATGGTGCACAAATTATAGGGATAACCACAACCTAGAGACATACAGCATATCACTTTCCACCATGATTTTACGTATGATTTCCACCTTTTGAATGGAATTACTAAAATAAATACTTTTTTAAAGAAATCCTAATTTATTCAGATGCACCTGTATCTTTTCTTTACCATGTTCGGTTTGTGTAATTTTATTTCTACACATCTGGCTGTGTCCTTTTTAGAAATTATTCAATAAAGCTTATAAAGACCAAGTCCCTTTGAAGACCATTGGAGAAATGCTCATTATGTGGTATTCACTGTAAATCTATCAGCTAAAACTTTCTTTAGTTTATTCTTTTTAATGTGTAAAAATGCAAAAAAAAAAAAAAAAAGACTGCGTCACATTTTTACAGGTTCGCCGCCCAGAAAATGAGTTTTTACATGAAGGACTGTTATAAAACCTGTTTTGTTTTGCCCCCCCAATGCTTTTCCAAATTTTGTTTACACTATTAGACGATTGGTTTTAAGACCTCTATTCAGGGATTAAAAATCATCAAGGATTTTTTTATCTACAGTCGTTTACAGTCAGTGGACCGACAGCATGAGTAATGTTTGAAAATGCATGGGCTTTGGCTGCACTCAGTCAACGAACACAAACAAGCTATTTGGGACTAATGAGAATAACTTTGCTCAAGATAAAAAGCAAAGAAGGGTGTACTAACTTTTACACGCAATCAAGTTTAAACTAATGATTAAAACAAATGCATCAAGATTTAAATTACATTGTTCTTGTTAAATCAGAAGTTTTGCATTTCTACACATTTAAAAAGCCTAAACATGAAAAGAAAGCTGATCCCGCTTTTTAAGTTTGAAAGTTTAAAAGAAAAGAATACCATATAAATATATTTACAAAACACCAGATTTACATTTAAAGTGCAATTCTTGCAAACACTAGCATTACGTAACCTGCTCAGACCTTAGTTCTAAGCCACTTTATAGCTATTTCTGGCTGTTTTACACTTTGATTGTGCAGAATATTTTGTCACTATTGAGTTTCACTGGCATTAGAGCAGCATATACTGTACACTTTCACGTCCTTCCTCTGCACCAGTGTTAAAGATGCAAAGCTTCATTTATGAATTCATTTAAGAAACCGACACTTGACTTTTGTTCTGTTTTTTGTAAAAGTCTGACTGTGATGATTCAGTGTTGGATGCCTTTGTTAATCTCACCAATGTTTGGACTTTTGTTCTGAGTGTACTACTGTCAGTGAGTATCATTTCCATTATAGTGTGCTGTATCTTTGATGTTTAAAGTCATGTCTGAGCTGTATATTTATCTGTTCATAAATTTCAGTGTGAAATATCCAAGCTCTGCCTTTTCTCTGATTTGGTGCTTTGCTTTTTGGTTTGCACCACCTGCTGGAAAGATTGGTAATCCTTTTTTTTTTTTTTTTTTTTTTTTTTTTTATTATAGA
>JAUZNJ010035047.1:0-12434 GCA_034780135.1 Jordanella pulchra
GTGAGGGCTCCAGCCCAGGAGACCCAAGGCGCACTCTGCTGGAGGAAAGATGGAGCAACAGGCTCCGGATCCCAACAGTACTGACTTGAAGATGGTGTTTAAAAATGTGGTTGTAGCATGTGACCTTTGTCCATAAGGATTTTAAGATTCCTAAAGATTATATCTGTTGCTGTTGCTCTACATAGTACGAAAGATGCTTGTCATGAAAGCATTCATTTTGAGACTAGTGATTTCTGAGTCATTAAACATTTGTAATTTCATCTTTATCTGAGTGATTTATTTCCTAGCAAACAGCTGATTGTTTAATACGTATTGTAATAAACCTAAGTTGCAGAGGTGCCTGAATAATTTTAGGTGTAGTCATTTATATGAGTGTTTTATTCATGCAAGCCTCTCTTATGTAACTTTGAATTAAATATGGGGAAAAAAATACATGTTTAGGAACCAGATAAACAGTATTTTTGAAAGTACAGGAGCTCCCTCTGTTCTTTTACTCTGGGTGTGGTTCAACAGACAGGAAACAGTCCCCTCTGCTTTTAGCTGGGGCCTTACAAAGGGAGTGCATATACAGCATATGTACACATTTGAGTGTGTGTGTGTCAGTTTATGTTACTGTGGCACTGAAACATATCAGTAAGTAAAAAAATGTTTTTCCCAAAAGTTTGTTTTCCCAGTCAGAAGTAACATCTGATGAATAATTCCAGGAATTTTGTTTATTCAAAACATGCAGGAAAAGCTCACAGTGGAGTAACATTAAGATGCTTGACCCGCTACTAGACTACTAAAAGAGAGGAGCCCGATTATTTCCCCTGAAAGTTGCTGTATTAACACGGAAGAAGCACAAATATTTCACTCTATTTTGTTGTTCATCTTTTTTTCTGTGTTTGTGCGTACATGTGTCCAGACGGACGTCAAAGTGGTCAGTTCATCTTAGCTGTGTTGCCAAGGGCTGGACCACTGTGGTTTCATCTGAGCTTAGTGCCAGTATGGAGTGGATGTGTGTGTGTTGACTTGTCCTTAGGCTAAAATGGGCACCGACCACAACAGAAAAACAGATCGACTGATAGACAAAAAGAAAAGTGGAGAAGCAGACCACAGAGAAGAGAGACGGCCTTGCTGTAAATTTTAGTTTCCAAACAGAAATACTGATTCCTACAGTGGGTTTTAACAAGGAGACCTCAAACCTTGATCTCTGAGGATGTTTGAGAGAATTCGTTGAATTCTTCTGTTATTTTTCACTTATGAATAGGCTGTAGAAGAAGGTAAATAGGTCAATCTAGATTGGCCTAGCTTTACATCACTATGATTACAGTGAAATAAACTTCACCTAAATATTATGTATTTTCTTTCACGTTAAAGCAATAAGATTGTCTATGCAGGATAATACGCTGCACAGTGTAAATGAGTGACATTCAACTAGCTGCATTAAGTTTTAGCTAATTAGAGTACTGAGACAATTTCAATTTAGTACTTAATTTAGTACTTACAGTTATATTATTTGACTGTGTCAAAAGATATGATCATCTTCTGGATATTCTGAAAAATAGAAAGAGTATTAGATCATAGCTGAACATAGCTGTGGCTATGTGTCAATTGGCAAGGAAGCTTTTATTTTCCGACCAAAATCATTTTAATAATTGATGGCAAAACTTGATAAATTATATAAGTTCTTCTTTCAAAATGCCCTAAATATTAGTATTTACAAGTGCAAAATCGGGAAAAACTATTGCGTCTTCCACCACTACTGGGACCATAATCAGGAAGTGGAACAAACATAATTTCACCATAAACCAACCACAACCAGGTGTTTCTTGCAAGCTTTCTAACAGAGTAAAGCAAATTATCAGAGTTGTCCAAGAGCCAAAGACCACTTGTGGAGAGCTTTAGAAAGACCTGGAATTGGGAGGTACAGTTGTTTCAAAGAAAACAATAATTAATGCACTCAACCGCCATGGCCTTTGTGCACACTCACCACGCATTGCTGAAGAAAAAGCATGTTGAAGCTTGTTTAAAGTTTGCTGCGCAACATTTAGACAAACCTGTGAAATACTGTGAGAATATAGTCTGGTCAGATAAGACCAAAATTGAAATCTTGGATGCCATAATACACAGCATGTTTGGCGGTGAAATGGCACTACACATCACCCCAAAAACACCATACCAAAAGTGAAGTTTGGCGGTGGGAACATCATGACGTGGGGCTGTTTTTCAGTATATAGTACAGGCAAACGTCAAATAACTCAACAAAGGATTCATGGAAAAATGTACAGAAACATTCTTGATCTGCTGCCATCTACCAGGATGATAAAAATGAAATGTGTGTGGACATTTCAGTAACACAATGACCCCAAACACATAGCCAAGCAAATGCTCAATTGATTTTAAAGACAGAAAATAAAGTTGCTAGCATGGCCCAGCCAATTACCTGACTTAGATCAAACAAAAAATCTATAAAACCTCATGGAGTTCATTGAAGAGGCCCACAAAACCTTCAAGATTTAAAGACTATTTGTGTGGAAGAATGGGCCAAAATCACACTTGGGCAATGCATGCGACTAATTTCTATATACACGAGGTGTCTTGAGGCTGTTATGGCCAACAAAGGCTTTGGTACAAAGTATTAAATATATTTCAGCAAGTGTGTTCAGCACTTTTTCCCTGTGCTATTTCACTTTATTACACATGACTTAATTTCTGGACATCTATGATTTGATTTCTTTGCATGTGTGGATTGCACAAATTGGTTATTGTTCTGCATTGAACATGACAGCATATAGATTTACCGGTGCTACTGAACTCAGTTTATTATATTATACATTTATATTTGTAGTATATAATAAAAAGAGAAAAGCCAACACTTGAATTGGTAATTTGATCAAGGGAAAAATTGTTCTGCTCTAACAAGCTTTGAAACATTTAAGGTCCAATATCTTTAATAACTTTTAGAGTCACATGTCTGTTAACTTGTAAAATTAGCAAAACATTCATGAAACATACTTTTTACTTCTTTTACTTATAAGATTTTCTAAATAGATTACTACTTTCTTCACTGGGTTTATTATTATTTCTATGATCATTTTATATAGTCTCATATTTCCAATACGTGACTCCCAAATGTAACCGTTAGAAAAAGCATGTCAACAGTGTCCCACTTGGAAATGGCTTCTAACCAGCCAAGAAAAAAAACTTAGATTAATGTTTAACTGAAGTCGGGTCCACCATAACCACTTTCTCAAATAAAGAACTGAGAGGATTTTCCTCTTCTAGTCTTAAAAACAACTAGCTGCCATCACAGCTTGTGGCTTTAGAACTGTCCAGCCACAGGACCAAAACCCAAAAAGGCCTCCACACTGCTAAAGACATTATCTCTTAGAATAACCAGGCTGCAAGTGGGCCAAGCTCTGCATGAAAGGATGAATGTGTGTGTGTTTATGTATGTGCAGTTGTTTTGACCTGTAGTTAAAGGATAGAACATACAATCGGCTTTTCTGTGGTGAAGTCTCTGCTTTTCCTCTTTAAGTTTTGGTGTTGTTTTCAAACATGGTCATCAACCAGGACTCCACCCCGTCCTCCCTTCCTGTGTCTGATCTGTTTTTTTTCTTTGTCTCTTCATAAAACTGTTTTTGTACCTCATCTCTGCTTTTTGATGAGGTTTCGTCAATGTTTTTTTCTTCTCTCCTCTTGAACTCTGTCTGTCTTAGCACTGAACCTCTGTGACCCTTTAGACTTGCTCTCTTTTATGAGGACACCATTCAGCCTAAAGGGAGGACAGCCTCTGCATCCAAAAAGACTGTTTATACTGGCAATGCCCTGGCTCAACTAGGTCAATCATAATGCTGCCCAGTTAATGTTAGATTTCAAAACAAGGTCTCATTTGGTATTCAATTAGAGATGTTGCGTGGATAAATTGTGTGTTGTTTGACAATATGAAATTGTATTGAAATTTAAATACAGCATTCTATATCTAAATCTGCATGTTTTTTTCCAAACATTTAAGAGTTTTATATGGAAAACAGACTCACTTGAACATAAAAATAGAGTTTTGTAGGAGGACATTTGTTTCTGACATGTGTATAATATTATGAGCCTATGTTACTGACTTTAAAGGGCTGTTTGAGTTTTTTTTGTCCTAGATTAGAAATGGATCAACAGCTGCTTTTAATTAGAACAGCATAATCTGCTTTAAACAATATTTTTTACTTCCTGATCTTTAACAGAGCCTTATCACCAGTAGTGGTTCTATCACAAAATACTCCCTGGGCGACAGCCCTTCAGAGCTGCCTAATATAAGACCAACCTTCCCTTGTTTATCTTGATTCTTTCTCTCTTCCACAGATAAATGTTGTTCTGCACAGATAAATGTTGGGATTTTTGTCTTGAGGTGGTGTTAAAGTTTTTTTTTTTAATAAATTGGACATTTATTTATTTTTTTTTTTAGCTTTTTACAGCACTAGTGGTTCGTTTTTCTGACAGTAGGCTGACAGGAAAGGGGATACGAGAGAGGGGGAGAGACATGCGGGAAAGGACCACAAGCCGGATTTGAACTTGGGTCGCCTGCGTCAAGGACTAAGGCCTTCATACATGGGTCGTGTGCCACCTGCACGCCCCTAGACATACTTTTCTTAATATGGTACTAGTGCACCCAACTTTTAAATCCAACCCTGTGCATCTGCCATAGAAAGAAAGTCCTTGTTTTCAGGTGTCTTTATGCCTCCTGGGACAATAGAACACAACTCATACATCAGTCTGTGACAAAAGTACCACTGGCTTGTCTTAGTATCTTCTTAGGCATAGATCACAGAAATTTAAAATCTATTCATCCAACAGGTATCTAAGGTTTGTTGACAAGGAGGTGTTGCTTTTTTGGTTAGCTGAAGGTGATACGTTGTTCTCAGTATTTGCACAAGGATTCTGGAATTCTGAGATGTTGTTCTGAAATTTTTAAAGAAAAAACAGAAAACTTTAGCAAGATGAAACGTTTGTTTGTATTTCTACCCAAACTTTTGAATGTAAGGTGAACATACTAGATTTTGAGGTTAGGTTGGTTAGTAACTCCTGTCTTTTCCAATTCAAGTTCCAACTTCTAGATAATTTCCATCTAATCATTTCATCTTTAAAATGATGTAATTTAAAATAGTCATAAACGTGTAACACATAATTAGTCAAACCATCCACCAGTCTGTCCATCCATCCAACCAACCAACTAATCAATCTACCAAATGTGTTACTGTTTCAAGTTATTTTGTATGGCAGTAGTTGTAACACTTTCTACAGAGGTAGAATAAAAAAATAGCTGCTGAAACAGTATTACAGTAATTCCCTCTTAAATTAAGTGGTTGAGGTCCAGAGCCTATAACAGGCGGTTCAGGGCCTATGGAACTCATACGTGCTCACCAGTCAACACTTACTGTGGCCAAGTAGCCAGGATGCACCATCATTTGAGGCATAGTGACACTGTGGTCCTGTCACATCTCTCCCCTATTTCCACAAGCACATCCAGGTTGCCACCACCATTTATGGCTGCTTAGAACCGCTTACTGGTACACAACGGAGGGCCTGGGCAAGATAGGATCCCATGGACTCAACCAAAGGAATATCCCTTGTGGGGTCAGATTCCGCCTGAGCCCTGCGTTCCATAGTATTAACAAATAGATTTTAAGGCAAAACCTGACAACACTGAAGTATGGTCTAATTTTGCAGATGTGTTGTCAGGTGTTCTTACATCATTAACATACAAAATAAAGCCTCTCTGCTTCATTTTTTACAATTAGTATAGTGTAGGAGTATATCTGAACTATGAAACAGAAATGAATTAAAGTGTTTGTTCTGTAACGTTTGCTACAATTCGAGGTTTTTTTTCATACATTAAAGGTTGAACCACTGCCAGACGGTAATCTAAAAAACTCTCCACTGTATGGTGCTCTGGGACTGTCATGGAATCTTCTAAACCTTTGGCAGGTGAAGCATAGGAATGATGCATTAAGTGATGAAGAAGACATGAAGGTATAACGCAGTTAAATGAAAATTAATAATAGAAATCACTGACTACATATGACTCGATTGGATCAAAAACGAAGATAAAAAAGAAAGTTATGCAAAAAGAAAATAAAAAGTCTTGGAAAGAGAAAAAAAAAAGATACGAGGAAGAGGAGGAACATAATAAAATAAGTAGAAGCACACAAATAAAACTCAACAATGCTTTGAAGTTATAATTGATCATCTATTCACATAAGAAGTTTGAGTAGGGTCTATAGAAACTGATGCGTATACAAAATGAAACAACAGCTGGGAAGTGACCTACAGGGAAATCAGAGCTCTGACTGACGTGCACTCGGGTGAATTAAAAGCTTTGCATTAATGTGCAGGTAACTTTGTAAAGCAGTGTGTGCACCTATCCTTAGAAAACAGAATTAAAATTGAAATAAATGTTGAAAATTTAAATTTATGGTTATACTAGCAATGCTTTAGATATTCCGATTGTTCAAATGTTGGAAAATATGTTTCTTGTAACTCTCTGTGTGGACTACAAGCAAGAATTTTAAACAACAAAGGTAGTATTTACAGTCCCAAAAGAAATATTAGTTTAAGAGCTTCTGCCATAATGTATATTTTGAGGCAATTAATGTAAGGAAAGACAGAGAGGGAAACAAATAAACAGTTTCAATGATGTTACTGGCAGCTTTTAATTAAAAGTAAAACATTTGATTCAATTTAAACTGGCCAGAAATAAGTACAAAAGAATGCCATCTAAACTGGAAAAAAAGTTAAAAAAATGAAATTTTATTCTGTTAGGATAGATTATTATTCCATTGGTGTTAATTTATTTTTGTCTCAAAATTTATGAATATGACTTGGGATTTTTGTTGCCTTTAGTCCTGTTCTGGTGGTTTTTGTGTTACATCTAGTTTATAACATTAGCAGTGATTGTCTATGTTTCTAATTACATGCAAAAGAAACAATATCACATGCCAAAGTTGGTTCGCATCATGCCTTGCTCTGTGTGTAAGAATTATTCTGTTGTATTTGTAGACTTGTGTTATACATCGGCATTACAGCACAGGACGGATGTTACGCAATATGCAATAGGTCAAAAGGAGATGGCCGAGAATTTCATCAAAATCTCGGGCCTCCGATATCCTATACCAATGCCCTACACAAAAAAGGAGATGAACAGGTTCCAATTGATTTATTCCATTAGAAACCCAGATAATGCTATCCCTTTATGAAGGCCTTTAGTGGTATGTTTGTTTATTGTATCAACCAAAAATGTTGTCACATGTACAGCTTTTGGCCTTTATGACCTTGAAAAAGAGGCCTTAGGGTATGATGCATCGAAAAAACTAATTTTTTTTATTAAGAAAATGGCAGCTATAGTTATGCAAATAAGCACATCGTAGCATTATTTGCCCCTTGTGTTATGAAAAAATTTTTTTCATTTATTGAAAGACTCATTTCACATCAGGAAATTTTCAGCTTCCAATAAATCACATGAATATCTTAATTTGCCTCATTTTTTTGCTTAGTACAGCAGTCAATAAATGAGCAACCTTTAAGTGAGTAGTAATGGTCTGCTGGATACATCTAGCAAAACTCTCAGTCAGAGATTTATTCAACTCCTCCCTCCATATGAGCTTCTTTTAGATTTTGGGGGAAGCTAATGACATGGAGTCTGAGTGGATTATGTAGTCTCTCTGTTATCAATGTGCCCTTTATCGTCCACCTGAATCTGGTGGATGGACACTAAAAGTGAGGTATACTTTCAAGCTGAAAAAAAGAGTCCCATCCAGCATGGTTGGCTCGTGGGACAATGGAGGCAGTAAGCAGGTACCATGAGGCTACCAGGCAGTGGGCCTGGATGGAGTTTGAAGAGGCCAAAGAGAACCAAGAGAAAAGGCCTCAAAACAATTCTGGCAAACAATCTGTCGCCTCTGGAAGATGAAGCAGGAACATTAGCTCTATGATCTCTACAGGGGGCCTAAGTGTTCATGGGAGTTTCTTAAGAGGTCCATGTGTGTTTTGTGGACCTGGAAAAGGATTTCATGCATGGCCCTCTTGGTGCCCTGTAGGGGGGTGCTTCAGGAGCACAAAGTCAGGGCCCCTTTTTTAGGGGTCAACTGGTCATTGTACAGGCTTAGCTGGAATTTGGTCTGCAAGCAGAAATTAAGTTGGACCTGTTCCCAGGACATGTTGGATGCTAGAAGGGCTGCCCTATGTCGCTGGCCATGTTAATAACCTTTAGGGACATGATTCCTAGGAACAGCAAGGGATTTTTGTCCCTGCAGTTTTTGGATGACACGGTTTCATAGCATCTCTCCTGCCAAGACCTACAACAAGTACTAAGGCAGTTTACAGTCGAGTGTGAAATAACTAGGATGAAGATCAGCTCCTCCAATTCCCAGAGAATGGTTTTCTACTGAAAGGAGGTGACCCCTTCAGGTCAGAGGAGAGCTTATATCTCAAGTAGAGGAGTTTAAGTATCTTGGGGTCCTGTTTTTGAGTAAGCAATGAAGCAAGAGATCGATGTGCAGCATCCCCACTATAGCGGGAGTCATACCAATCTGTCCAAGTCTGCTGTGGTGAAGAGAGAGCTGAGTCAAAAGAGAAAGCTTCCGGTTTAATGGTTGGTCTAGATTTCTACCTTCAACTATGGCCATGAAATCTGGATCATGACTAAAAGAATGACATATGTGATACAATTAGCTGGAATAAGCAGGGTTGCTGAGCAGACTGTTAGAGACAGGGCAATGAGCCTGGTGTAGAGCCACTTCACCTCTACATCAAGAGGAGTCTACTGAGGTGGCTGGGACATCTCTTCTAGATGCCCTCTGGATGACAGCCCAGAAGACATATGGATACAACGGAGAAACTATGTCTCTGGAGAAACTAGACTGGGAACACTTTGAGCTTCCCCCAGCAGAACTGGAGGAAGTGTATGAGGAGAGGAAAGTCTGGGAGTCTCTGCTGAGTAAAAGTATTATGATTTTAATGCTAATGATTTGACTCAATTAGTACTCTTGTATGTGCTGCTTTGGCTTCAAAACAGGAAGAAACCAATGTCTGCTTGATTATTTAAAGGTATTCTGTTTTGCTCGACTATCCCACAACACACATTGCCTCATTGTGCACATACTGATGGATAATTGTGTAAATCCTGGGCTTACATCTGATGAAAACACCTAATTTCAATAATAGCTGATTAACAGGCCTTGCTAAACAGGAATTATCTAAATCTGGTGTGTTATAGTCAAAAAACAAAGTCCCAGTACAAACAAAGACAACACTGGTAGCATCTGCTAAAACTTTTCAAAAACTTGCTTTTAAACAAGCACACATGCTTAGACCCTTTCATGGCACTCTGACACTGCCACAAAATCACACTCAAACCATTGACAGAAACACTGGGCATGCGCATAGAGTTTATGTGAAATAAGCACATCAACATGGCACTTATGAATTTCAGAGAGAGATGGAGCTACAATGCTATTGTTTAAAGGTGTGGCTTGCAGTTACACACTTCACTTTTATATTTAGTTTGAATTGCTGTATATGCTCTCCCAAAACACTGGATCCATTTGGATGTAGAGCCTAGAGGACAAAATGCTTTGCAATTATACCTAATTTCATCATTATGTGGATGGGGCCTAAAACCTTTAGGGCAGTGTGCCTCTAGGAGCAGGGTTAAAAAGTGAACATTTACTTCGAATGTGAAAAAGAATGCAATTTGTTTCTTTCTTTTTTGCTCTTTTATTTCAGGAATGCCATTTTCTAAAATAAATGTGTTTATTTTAGAAAATAGAGTCAGACTAAGAAATTAAACATCTTCCTGTTTTCATCTCACATCTTTATGCAGTGAATAATGTTGAACGTAGGGTGAACAGAGTTCTTACAGGAGACTCTTCAAAACGAAGGTATAACACCCCTTATTCCTGCCTCATGTTGGGTGTTTATGTTTATGTTTTTTAAGCTCATTCTTTCTTTTCATCTGTTGAATCACACCCTTGCATGTATATCAATCCATTCATCTATCCAGTCAGACTTATAATCCTTCAAACCATGGTCATTGGGTCTTTGCTTCTATTCAAGTATTCACAATTTTATTCAGTCACTCCTGGAGCTTCATAAACTTTGGACGGTTAGGGGCATAGATCAACTGATGAATGTTAGCCTTGAGAACCAGCCACCTCTAACAGTAAGACTGTGACTTTATCAATGCAGAATAAGTACTAGATGTCTCTTATTAGCTTCCAACATTGGTCAGGATCAGCTGCCTCGTAGCTGACTGGATAAAATAACGAGCTGTTTGGCACATTTTAACTAGAGAGAAGGGCATCAAATTGAGTCTATGTTGCAGAAGAAAGACAAAGAGGGAAGGCCTTTTTATATGTAAAGGGGCACACTTGAAGTGTCAGTTTTGCTGGCAAGCACATCCACAAATGTATTTGTTTCTGTTCCAGCATATTTTCACAGGCACAAGAGCTCTGCATTGTCAAATTGAAAATGTATTACATATTGCATCACTTTTAATTATCCTTTACTCTCATTTTAAAAAGATAATAAAAATTGCATCTAGTTTCGCAGAGTATATGTTCCTTGGTATCACTGCCATTTTAAAAAAATGTAATTCTCTGTTAAATCTCTCATTGTCAAAATATAAAAAACATTAAACTCAAAATAATTGACCAATTGAATGCACAGTGCTGTGTTACATTTGGCATCATTTAATATACATCCTCAGTAATATTAATAAAAAAAATAGCTTGATACATCTTTGACAAATATAGGTAAATTTAAATACCAAACTTTTACAGGTAAGTACAAGGAGACATTTAAATATATATCCTCTACTAACAAAACATCCCAACTTGAGTCACTCCTGAAACAGAGTCAAAACTGAAGCATATGATTAGACCAATAGCACACTATGTTCTTCATCCAAACAGAATAACTTTGTGCTATTTTGTAAAATGGCAAAATGTCTGCTGGAATCCCACAGGTAAATGGCAACCACGAAGAGGCCACAAGTAACATGGCTATTTAGCAACAACAGCCAAATATCTGTAACAAATAAAGCAGCTCAATGATAAGAACAAAGTTCCGGCAATCAGTAGTTTTGCCTTTCCAGTAATTAGATACCCTACTGGGATTGATAAGTTGGGCAAAGCAGGAAAATTAGGCCCCTGATGTAAAAAACATCAAATCTACTCACCATGCATGGTGGATTTCATCTCAAATCCAGTATTCACAGACTATACACTAAGCGCAAAAAAAGGAGGCAGAGGCCCAGTAAGCATCGGAGAATTATAGAGAGCCTGGAAGGTGAAGTCACTGTAGTTCTGATGGTCATAGAACCTCACAAGCGGAGAAGTGACTCCGACAGATACCTGAAGTAACATCAGATGTGCTCAGCTCTAGGGAAAGCTAAGACACTATCATAGACTACCACTTCAAAGCTATGCACTACTTGGGGATTTTAAGTTATTAAAAAAAAGTAAACAAGCAAAAAAAAAACAATCTTCAACAGGGAAGACATATTGTATTCACAGTTGTAAGTATAGGTGCATGGGGGACAAAATATTAAACCTGAAATTCTGGCTTTTTCTTTCTAACTTCATGTATCCTTTTTGTTCATTCATCCGCTATAAAAAAATAAAAAATCCTGAATATTAAAACTAAACAGCCAAGTTGGGCATTCATTTAGGATTCTACTCATTTTAAATGAAAAAGAAAGACACCACATTTAGTTTTTTTTTCCTTCTGTTTGTTAATTCCCCTCAAAGTCGGAACTAGATGCTTACTGAACAAGCCCATTAGTGTGGAAAGCTTAAAAGCTTCTCTGTCACCTGAGAGGCACTGAGTTGCTCGCATTGATCATCAATATTTGCAAGCCCCTCGCTCATAAATTAGTGACACTTTGTACAAAGCCATCAAAACATTACTGATTGCACCTTTAACATCAGCCACCAACCATCATTAGCATGTATGAGCCATAAAATCCTCTCAGGGCTGTATTGGATCATTTAGCATTTTCACATCAGCTAAAGATAGTGTTCACATCGAAATGAGCTGGATTTGAGAGAGGATAAGGAAACAATGACAGACATTAAGCTTTGGTCACAGCATGTTTGTACCGACAAAAAATGTGTTATTTGGGAAAAACTCTAAATATACAAGTAGACAATTGCATGTTTTTGATTTCACATATTTTAATATTAAACAAAGATATCCTGAGTAAATGTCAAAATAGAGTTTTCATATGACAGATATCAGATTTAATCAAACCAACCTGGTACTATTTTGGAGCTCTGCAGGTCTCCCTTAGTTAAAATTATGATCTGGCACCAAAGAAGTCTGGGCTGGAAATATACAGGTAAAAGCCAGTAAATTAGAATATTTTGAAAAACTTGATTTATTTCAGTAATTGCATTCAAAAGGTG
>JAUZNJ010035048.1:0-12433 GCA_034780135.1 Jordanella pulchra
CACTGATGGACATTTAATGTGTGATAATATGAATCCATTTATATCTGCATAAACACCGCTATTAAAAAATGAAATTACATCGTTTTCTGTCCAAAAAGCAGCAGAAATCATTAAACTTTAATTTATGGATAGAATCTAAAATGAAGAACCTGTCCAATCAGAAACGGCATCATGGAGGCTTTAAAGTTCTGCGTCTTTGGGTCGAATTCTTACCCGACAGCTGGATCAGCTCATGATACACGATGACGTCCTGAGGGTCGTTCAGATTGCTCGCAAGCGTCGTTACATCGGAACCGGAGAACTTGTTGGCGCCGTAGATCGCTTTTTTTTCACCGTCTGTCCAGAAGACCCGATCCTGCAGACGGAACCAAATGAAACTTCTTTATCTGATGAATTAGGAAGGTTTCTGACTAAGAGCGAGTCCATAAAGCCGTGAGCCGCACCTCGAACACTGTGAGGGCGAAGGGGTGAGCCAGGTAGTCTGCAGACTGCAGCACCTTGTTCCGGTTGTCCCCGTTCAGGTCCACACTGCACAGCATGTGCAGCTTGGAGTCGACCCAGTAGAGGCGGCCTTTGATCAGATCTGGAAGGAAGAGTCGTGAGGAAAAGCTTCTTTATCGACGCCTCTCTGCCTGCAGATCAGCTCGTTGCTTTGATTCCTACCCAGCGTGATCCCGTTCGGCCACTGGATGTCTGTTGCCACCAGAACCTGCCGGTCCGCTCCGTTCAGACCGGACTTTTCAATCTTGGCGGGCTCCCCCCAGTCCGACCAGTACAGGAACCTGCAGGACCAACAGAAGATAATCGCTCACACAGCTGATCAAACCAGGAGCTCCGGGGTCCAGAACCGCGTTTCCACCCACCCAGACAGAGGATCCACAGCCACTGAAGCCGGTTCTTTGAGGCCCGTGTTGAACAGAACTTTCCGCTTTGTTCCGTTGAAATTTGCCACAGAAATGGTTTTGGTTCCCAGATCGGACCAGTACAGGTTCTTATAGATCCAGTCCACAGCGATCCCCAGAGGAGTCTGGACATTGTCGATGACTTTCCTGTGGATTCCAACGTCTCCTCGCTTGTCCAGGACGGTACTGAAGAGAAAAAAATGGACCAAACTGAAAACAGAACTCCAGACACATCCGGCACCAAACAGGCTTATTGTTCATAAACCTACAGAATCAGCCTGAACATCAAAGTTAGTTTTATCAAACAAGTTTATATTCCTGAAACTTCAGGCAAATGTATAGAAATCAAATAATCTGTTGATTTAATCAAACTTTAGTGTCAAAAAGAATAAGAAATGTGCAATAAGCAGTGAGCCGAGGATACAACCTCCACTAGAAACCTTCCCTTTAGGGCTGAACAATAGCTCAATGTCAGTATCACGATATAATCTTACTCGTTATGCTGTTACAGTGTTTGTCACTGGCCTGGTAGAAACAAGTTGAAGAAACGACAGTCAGAAACTATATAACAATGTTTAAATGTTACACAGATAAACTTATAGTTTCCTTTAAGAGAAATATCGGCTACAAGAATCAACCCAAAAAGATCAGCAGTGCAAATCGTGGCTCGTTTACTTTGTCGTCAACATAAATTCCAAGATTTTAATTTTGCCTGATATTAGACATTTTAAGAACTATATTGATTAAGATGAACATGGTGACAAAAATCTTCATCACAACTCTGGCAAATCTGCATCATTTAAAAAGACTTTAAGCAGCTAAAGAAGAGCTGCAGGATGTTAGCAGCAGACACTGGGGTTTTGTTTCTCGTTTTTAATCCCCTCAGTCGGTGTACTGTAGGTCATGCAGAGGTGCATCCTACCTGTAAATGGCCTTTTGACCCAGGTCAGCCCAGAAGATGGTCTGCTGGTTGAAGTCTGCGTCCAGAGCCACAGCGTTTCTCTGCTGCTCCACGATCTGAGTGTACTCCTTCCTCTCCAGACCCAGACGGCGGATATCCCGACGGTTGGTGAAGATCAGGCACGGCTCCTTACCTGACGACAAAGATTTAAAAAGAACAAAACAAGTTATGCAAACCAGGAGCATGATCTAAAACGGCTTCATAGAAAGGATCAGAAGGTCTTCAGAGCAGAAACGTCCCATCCTAGGTCCTCACCAACAGCCTTGCAGACGCCGGTAGTTGGATCCATCTGGTATCCATTGTGACATTCACACTTATAGCCGCCCTTCAGGTTGATGCAGATCTGACTGCAGATTCCCGGGTTCATGCACTCATTGACGTCTGTAAAGAGTTTTTAAAAAAAGAAAAGACTTATCAGGGGAAACTGAACGACACAGATATCGATATATCTGCACCACAAATATCTCTAAATCTCATTGATTTTACTAAAGATACTAAACTGGGAAATAATACGATTTTAACTTTTTTTTTTTTTTTTTTTTTTTTTTAATCTAGAACCTGCAGCTGAAACCCGTCCGTTCAGAACAGAACCAAAAGTTCTCTGCAGTTTGGTGCCGAACGGACATTTGGGAGTAAATTAGAGTAAATGTCCAGACTGTGAGAAACGTGTCGGATCAGCGGCTCATAAAAGTTCTGCTTTGATGCACAGCTGATTGACATTTCAGGCCACGATAACAGCAGCACGCCGCCGCGGTTCAAAACCTCCATGGATCAGGAGTAACGAACCTGCTGGTGAAGCTACAGCAGATCAGAAAACAACGATTTAATTATTCTGAAAACTTAATCAAGTGATTAAATGAAATGTCTTATAAAGATTGTTCACTGAAGTACTGACTGGTTTTAGTAATGCATGAAAAAAAAACAAAACAAAAAAAAAAAACAACAAAATGTGCAAATAATTCAGTTCCTTTAAAATAAAAAAGATGCATCAATCAAAAAAAGCTCCAACATCAACATGTTTGAGGTTTTCTACTCTAACAGAACTTTAACATGAACAGAGTTTCAGACACGTTTCGAGCTGCAGGACGAAGCTTCATGTCGTTTTATACCAGAGACTCAATCTGGCTGATTTATTAGAGGAACGAGTCAAAATATCCTCAGAGGAAGGAACACGAGGTAATGATGGAGACACTCTTCTGTGCGTCTCCATCCATATTCTGTCTGAGGAGTAACTAGATGATCTGAAATAAATCAAGCACCTTCTACTTAGATTAGACAAGATCACAGAGAACAGGATGTTAGCGCTTCAAGAAAAACCTTTTCTTCTGCTTCCCTTCGACTAGAAACAAAGGAAGCTGGACGGCAGACTTTAACCTGCCGTTTCCATCCCTGTTAGTGATGAGTCTTAACACAGATTATAAAGAGTGAAGAAAACGGAGGTAAACTTTCTGGTTTGTTCAGCAAACCTGTTAGTTTGAATAAACCTGCTTCTTTCTGGCCTGATTTCCTCCCTAAGCTGGTCGGGTGGCGATACTCCAGTAGAGGAGGAACCTGAATGGATTCTACCTCCGCAGGTCTTGTGGTCGATGAGCTGCAGTCCAGGCGTGCAGTCGCATTCGAAGCCGATCACCATGTCTTTGCAGATATGGGAGCAGCCGCCGTTGTTCAGAAGACACTCGTTCACATCTGCACAACAGCAAATATCGTGGATGATTGGAGGAGACAAGACGCAGAAAGGAACAGCTGCATCATGAAGACCAAGCTGCTTTACAAACAAAGCTCAGAGGGTCACAGCTGCTCTGTGGCTCCAACATGGACGCGTTTCTCTACAGAGAAACACATTTTCCTCTTTGTAGAATTTTAGTCGAGCAGTTAGCGTTCAGCCAGCTGACTGGCAGTGTGTAGCAACATGTGGGGGAGGGGCAGCAGTGGTTTATACTCTGGAGCCAGAGAGAAAATAACCTGAACAATCTTCTGCCATCTTTAAACATCACTTTAATTCTCTATTGAACCAAGAATCTACAAACATGAAGTGAACCTTCAGAGGCTGATCGTTCAATTAGTTTTACTTCAGGATGTAAATTAATATCAGACTATTAGTAAAACTAGAAAGACTTTTTCCATCCTGAATAAACCAAACTAAATGAGAAACAGGTTATAGTAAAACCTACAGCTGAGGGAGGATTAAACAAAACAATCCAAGCTTTGTCATCTAATGGTTTCCTACCAAACAGAACATAAGCAGCCATGTTAAGAAAAACGCAGTTATTTTATAGAAGAATCACAATCCCTGTCAGACAGATCTAAATCCATTAAAATGGACTTTAAATTACTGTAAGTTTTACATCTTTGCTGCTCCTGCATATTGAATTCAGCCACTATAAGAGGTCGCCATGCCAACCAGAGAAAACGAGTTAATAAGCTCCTGGATGGAGTGCAGCAGCGATCCGACCCGCGGCGCTACAGACCAGGAGAGAGGCTGAACCGCAGCTTAACTGGATGCAGGTTATGGAAACATTTACATGTAAAGTTTTATTTTCAGAGGTCAATGCACTTCGTTAGACTGGATGCTTAATGGCTGTTAACCATTTTCTTAAAATGGAGAGAAAGCCAAGCACCAGGATTAGTTACAGTAAAGTTGCAGCATAAAAATAATCTGCTGCAGAATGAAACCTTATCAAATAGTTGGAATAATCGATTTGTTCCAAGTCTGTTCCTCCCAGTCATTTAAATGAAGAAATTAGTTTCTAAATCATCAGAATCTGATCACTAAACTCAAATGTTTGCATTTCTAGTTTCATTCGTTTTAAGCTTTCTTGTGATTAAGTGAAACCTTTCATTCTAAATTCCTCCAGGTTCTGTGACGTTTACTGAGGAAGGAGGAGCCATCTTGGAAAACACTCACTGCACTCCTTGATGGGCTCGTCGCTCCAGTCTGGACAGTCCCTGTTCTTGTTGCACACCTTGCTCATCTCGATGCACTCCCCGCTGCGACACTTGAACTTCTCCGGCCCGTTGCACTGAGTCACTGCACAAACAATAGAGAAACTCTGCAACCCATGACTTCATATCCAGCGAGCAGAACAACGAAGCACAGCTGCTGCCTCAGGTTCCTTGTAACTGAGGAGGTTTGTGGGGAGCGGCAGGCGGGAAGAAATGCTGTTCAGGGTTTGTTCTGGTTCGATTCTGACGGTTCATGGTGATCAATAAAGTACAGATTCTATCTTCTCTGGTTCGATTGATCCTACAGAGTTTAAACAATTTGAAGAGAAGAACTGAAGAATCTTTGAATGATCCAAACCAACCTGGACCTAAACGCTGTTTTTACTTTAGGATTCAGTGCAAGAAGAAGAAGAAGAGCTGCCGAGCCAAACGAACACAGAGGTCCGTCTCTCATTTAGCAGAAAATGATCTCTGATCCAATAAAAGCAAACCTTCATTGTTGGTTGGGGTGACTTTATTCTATCGGGTGTAAAACTGGGCCAGTCTGAGTTCTGATCTAAACCCAAACAAGACAAAAGCTCCACAAGTGGCTAAAATAAAAACTTTGTTGAAGCTGAATTGTGGACGTTTTTAAGAGCAGGCTCACGGTTTTTGCAGCTGGCTTCGTCTGACGCGTCGGCGCAGTCTCTGTTGCCGTTACACTGCCAGCTTCCTCGGATGCAGCTTCCATCGTCACACCTGAACTGATCCGGCCCACAGCTGCGCACGGCTGTAACAGGTGCAAACACACGTTAACATGTTGCAGACTTTTCTGAAAACATTACCACCATACAGAGACATCGAACGCCGCCGTCAGGCTGCAGCCGGACGTGGAAACTTACGACAGTTGGACTCGTCGCTGCCGTCCTTGCAGTCTGGGTCGCCGTCACATCTCCACTTCTTGTGGATGCATTCTCCTGAGCCGCACTGCATCTCGCTGGGCGAGCACTTGGCCGGCGGCGTCGGGTGGCGCCCGCAGCGCGACGGAGCCTCATCAGACTGGTCCTAGAAGAGGAGCAACTTCCTGAAGTTAAACTTTTCTCTTCCTGATCCTGTTCCAAAGTAGAGATTATGGTCGTCATGATAAACATTTTAAACCATTTGATGCCATGGAGATAAAAAACAAAACAAATCCCCCATTTAAATCCCAACAGGATTATAGATGCTAGTTAGTCTGTAAATAAAAGGATAATTTAACAACAAATTAATTACATTTTAAAGATGCTTTTCTGTATGTCAGTAAATCAGAAAAATATGTAAACGTTTTTAGTATCGTGACTGTTTGATACTGAAGGCTTGATGCTCAAACAATCTGAACATTCAACAGTGATGATTAATCGATGAACTTTTCCGTCTGTAGAAATGCAGGCTGGACATGTGAAGGTCTTCCTGCACATTTACTGATCCAGGAACTGAACCAGCTCAGGGTTTATGCAGGTGAACGTCTGAATTAGAGCAACAACCTTGAATCACCTCATCCTTTAGAAACGGGACAGACCAGGCTGCAGACAGTCTGACTCTGCTCCTACCTGGCAGTCCACGTCGTCGTCACACACCCAGCTGGACGGGATGCAGGTCGAGTTTCCGCACTGGAACTCGTTGGGAGCGCAGGAGGAGGGAGCGCACTCCACCTCGTCGGAGCCGTCACCGCAGTCGTCCTCGCCGTTGCACACGAAGTTCCTGGAGATGCAGCGGCCGCTCTCGCAGGTGAACTCGTTCGGAGCGCAGGTGACGTTACCTGGTGGAGTCGGAGGGAAAGAACCACAGCAGGTTTTAACGGCCCTCCGACGAACACGCCTCCATGTTGGAGCAAAGACCAACAGAACGACCGGAACGCTGCGGTTTAACCGTTAAAAGAAACGCCGCCTCCTCGAGCGACATCACAACTATTTCACTGAATTAATGACGCAGAAAGTAAACTGTGCTGCGACTGCAAGGGGAGTTTTAAACCCAAGTTTCTGCAGCTCTCAGCATCCCATAATCAATGGCAGTGAAGGCGGAGCTGCTGATTACATGTCTGGAGATTTTGAGTGTTTAATCGATGGAGGGATGCAGACAAACTGCAGCCCCCCCCATTCATCTGTGTAACTTCTGCAAAAACTGGTAGCAAACAAACAGAAAACCCTTCGATTAATTTCCCTTTGAGATAAATAAAGTATTTTTGAATTAAAGTGATTCATCTTATTTTGATCAATTGATCTTAACATTATTAGATGTTTTCTTGTTTTAAAAGCAAATCCTCTTATTTTAATGAGAAATCTTACCGGTTTAAAACAAGTTTCTGCAAAAACTGAAATTTGTTCCTTATGTTTTGATTTTATACGTTTGAGGAGGAACGTTCAGACTGCAGACGACCAGCGAGTCACTTATTGATCCTTTCTAACCAACTTTCAGATTACTTCATATGTTAAAATGAATAATTGAAACATTTGGGTTAATCCAACCTCTGACTACAAGTGAGAATTGAAGGAAACATTTAAAAACACTTGAATCAATCAAATGTTTGTCCAGTCTTGATGTTAATCCGTCTTTAGCTGCAGCTCAGAGGATCACAGCTGGAGTTTTAGGTTCTCTAATATTTAGGCCATAAATCACGCAGGAGGAGACGCAGCAGCACGGGTTGCAGCGCTGCAAGGCTTTAACCCAACAGGTTAGCGTCTGATTCCAAGGTCAGGGAGGGACCACCTACCACAGTTGACCTCATCCTCTCCTTTGTCGCAGTCCTTCTCTCCGTCACATTTCCAGAAGATGGGGATGCACTGCGTGGTCCCCGGCCCGCAGCTGAACTCGTTCACACGGCACGTCCGCGTGTCTGCAGAGAAACAGCAACAAAGCCAAGTTACCCTCTGCAGGTCAGAGGCGCCGAGGAGCCGCCGACCTCTAGGGAATAAAATGAACTGAACAGACTGTTATTGGTTTAATCAAAGCAAAGAGGATGAAGACCAACAGCTTAGTGGACAGAATACGCCCAGCTGATGCATTCAGGAACTCTGGAAACTAGAAATTTATTCCATATTGTTTCTACATTTATAGGATTATTTTCTTCGCCGATCCCATTTGATTCTCAGTCTGTCGCTTCTTCTGCTTTTTCCAGGAATCTTTTTGCGGTTGTTTCTATTCCAGACTTCATTGTCATTTTAAACAGACTCAAATGGCATCATGACACAAAGCACAACAGTAGAGACAGATGGTGATGATTGAAGCACTAGAAATCCATCCATGACTAAAAGGAGTGAAGGTTTTTGTGGTGTTTGGGTAGATCCGACTGCCATGGATGCAGAGAAGCAGTCAGCTGTGGTGGGACAGAGAAGCTCACTTTACAGATGCAGGCTTCATTCTGGACGTTTCCATGTTGAGGAAGCTCATCCTCTCAGCTCCACTAACAGGAGACCCGATGAATCCAGTTTACTGAGCTGTAGCAGGTAGGGTCTCACATCGTCTCCATCTGCAGCATTTTAAAGTCTGTTTAAAGGTTTCTGTATGAATTTCACAATAAACTTCCTCCTGCATCCAGAACTCTTCCTATGGGCTGTTTAATTTTTTTTACACTGAATACCATCGATGTTTTAAAAACAGAAATTCCCACAGTTCCTGAAAGCATCCCCTCTAATCTGTCAATCATCCATACATACCCAGTGTCATCTAAGCTGCTCAGGTAGGAGTGAAAGTAACTGCAGCTGAATAAGATTTGTTATCAAGATTCGTCAGACTTACTTTCCTGTTAGATTAGAGTGGTTTTAAAACTAGAAATGAATCATTTGGCTTCAGGTTTTAAATATATAAAGTGAACCAAAGCCACCAGGAAACCTGTCTGAGAACAAAGTTTTAAACCGCTGAGGAGATCCGATCAACACTTTAACCCCTGATCAGAGGGAGGCGTTTCAAACTTCACGCCCTGCTGGTCTAAAGCAGCTCTAGTAGCCGACCTGAGCGGCACGAACGCCACCGAGGCAGCAGCCTGGACCTTCAGATGACGTCACAGACAGCTGCAGCAGCATGGGTCACAGAAACGGAGAGGATGTTAAGAAAATCAGTTCAATAAATCCATTAAATATTAATTAATAAATCCACTGTTCATATCCAACATAAAACATCTGGAGCAGCGGTGGTTGGGAAGAACTTACGGCAGATTTCTGCGCTCTCATCAGAACTGTCCTCACAGTCTGGCTCCCCGTCACAGTGCCAGCGCTTCGGGACGCACTGACCGCTGCGGCACACAAAGTCCACCTCAGCACACGTCTTTTGGACTGAAAGACAGAAAGAAGAGTCAGAAGAAATGGAAGCATTAGGAGGGAAGTGTTGAGAAAGCGGCCCAGTCTGCTGCTTCCACATGAAACACTCCTGGTCCAGAGTTCCTGTTTATGACTCAACGCCTCGGCAACCAGCGGGTCCCATTAGATTAAAGCTCTTCCAGAACCAACCGGGTCAAAGAACCTTGAAGCTGTCATTTGTTTTCTCCATTTCTATGATTAGAGGATTTTTCTAGTTCTCCATCAGGACCAGTAGAACCTGGTGCTACAAAGTGGTTCCGTTTTACTCCAGAACCGGGTCTGCAGAACTACAGCTTCCTGTCCGAGGCTGAAAAACATCAGCCTTTCATATCAGACCATCGATAAGGATTCATTTTTGGTTTAAGGTGATTAAAATCAGGTCTGTCCTCCTCCAACCATGATTAGCTTGGATGTTTGAGGTAAAGAAGGTGAATCGTTTCCTCTGATCCAGACTGACTGAGGAATTTAGGCAGAACTCAGTGAAATTAAACAAACTTTGACATATTTTGTATTCAGGATTATCTGTGAAAGGCAACGTTTAGAAGTGATCACAGCATCTCTCCAGGACCGCAGTAGAAATCATCTGTTATAAGGAATTTTATATCTAAACATTTTAATCCCTGATCTTTAGCTTTAGGGTTGTGAAAAGTACCAATAATCTAACAAGGGATGCTCCAATACAACCTTTCCATCTCTGATAAGATACAGATTTTGCAGCTTACAGAATTTGTCGATACCAATAGCGACCAAATACGATATTATCCTTAAAAAGGAATGTTTGCATATTTCTGCTGTTCATTTTACATTTCTGGAGTGTTTGAACATTAAACAAACAATACTTCAGAAAACCTTAAAAATATGTGCAGATGTTTAACATTTGGGATCGATTTCGTTGAGGGATTCTGCTCTATGTTGAATTTAAATTAAAATAAATCAGAACCTGTTTAATTTGGCGTCATAAGACGCTCCTCTGAATCAAAGCTTTGTCCCCATGCCTCTTTAAACCAAAGAGAGAAACAAATGCATCAGCTGCTGGTGTTTGATGTACAGTCTTAAACAGGTTGACATTACTCTGCACCGATGGAAACATGTAAAATCTTCATAATCAGCAGATTCAATAAATCTATAAAATAACTCCTGGTTCAGGGAAGCACTGATAACTGGGGCGTAGAAAGGGTTAATAATGACTGAACACATCTCAATGATCACAAACGTCACTGCTGGTAAAGGGTTTGATATTCTGGGGAACCCGGTTGGGGTCAAAGGTCACAGGAACCCGGTTGGGGTCAAAGGGTCACAGGAACCAGAGACCGGGTCGGCGCCTTTCTGCTCCACACCAAAGATCATCAAGGCGTCTGATTCCCATCAGGCTACATGAAAAACTGAACCAGAACCACCTTCAGACGTTCAGCCATACAAACACTTCTTGTTAAAGTTTAGAAGATCTCCAACCAGCTGCTGAGAGGAAGAAATAAATCAGGACTGATGCAGACGGGCCATTTATTCAGTCGTTCTCCTGTTTCTGTGGATCTTTAAACCAAATCTTTCAGCCTTTAGTTCATATAAGCAGCGATTTGCTCATGAACAGTGAACTCATTCTCCAAAGATAAAATCTGCTCTCCCCCCCCGCTCTGTTTTATTGAATGACCCAGATAGACGAACGCGTCGGAAACGCTCCCCGTCATCCATATTTAGCTCTGCTCCGTGTGGCACCTTCTACCAGGCTCTGAAGGATCCAGAGATCCAGTCGCTGCTGAACCGTCTCATTTCTGCATCTGATGAGATACTTGGATCAAAATCACGACCCGTTCATCCAGAACAGAACCAGCCGTTAACAGATCCGCTGTAACTTATTAATGCAGCCATTAAAATAAATATGCAGCTCGCTTTCAGAACTTCATGCAACTTTCATCTACAAAACCTCTCAAGATAAAAACCAGCGGAGAAACAGTCTGAGGGTCAGAGGACAACTTCTTATGAGCAGATATCTAGTCGGAGCAGACGCGTCCACAGGGAAGATCCCTGCAACCCAACAAGAAAAACAAAACAGGTTTCCAATTATCCTCAACAAGCGATTGAACAAATGTTAAAGTTCCAAGACTTCCAAGTTTCTAAATAAGATTGAAGCGACTCGGAATAAATAGTGAGTTTTGTTTACTGATCACAGGATTTAAATGTGAAACAGTTCATGACGATTAAAGCAGGTGATAAACAGGAGCGTCTAAACTTGGATCCCACAGATAAAACCCCGGTTCACAGGACGAAGATTCAATCTGTGATGATGTCCAACAAACTTAGAGGTCCGACATCAGCCGACCGAACCTTTACAGTGAGGGAGGGGCCAATTCTGTACCCAAATCTAAGGAAAGTTGAGTGGAAGGAAAACGTCTGGTGGACAAATGTCCACAGCAGGCCTATTCACATCCACAGGAGGTTTAAGGCGGCAGTAGAGCCACTGTGGTCAGGTCTCCAGAACACAGACTAGAACCAGAGAATACACGAGTACAGGACAAGTAGAACCAGAACTGGGCTGTTGTTCAGGGGTCCAATGGCCTCTTTATAAACCAAATACGAGTTTGAATTTTCAATTAAAGGTTCAGATTCTGGAGGTTGAGTGGAGTGGCATATTTCCACAGAGCTTCCCTTTAGAAGTTTCATGGAGATGCAGATCTACCCGTTTGTCAGCATCGTGTATCGATAATCTGCAGCACAGATCGTTATGATGCGCTCAGCATGAAGGCCGACTTGTGGCTTAGAGGAGAACTTTACTGCAGAATGAAAACATCAACCTCAGACCACAGGATCTCTCCGCTTACGTTTGAGGGAAGCATGGAGTTCATTTCTCACCACATGAGCTCTCGTCGCTGCCGTCCGTGCAGTCCTCGTCTCCGTCGCACTGCCACACGGACGGGATGCAGCGGCCGTTTCCACACTGGAACTGATTGGTTTCACATTCAGTCTTTGTAGCTGCAGAAACAGAAAAAGTCAAAATGAGGATCTGAAGCATTCAGACGACTGAAGTGCTTCAGAGGCACCGAGGGAAAAAACAAAACAACCTAATGTGACCAAATAAAGCAGAGCTGCAGTCGAGCCTCTGCAGCTTTAAATTACTGCAGTAATTAAACCTTTAAAGATGGTTTAAAGTTAGGATCCCTGTCCAGTGATCGGGGGTCTGCAGAGGATCGTCATGGTTCCTCCAATCCTGCATGGTCATTTATTAACAGAGACTAAATGATAGAAACCCATTTAACCCTTTAAGGACTACCATTATAAAGGTCCGAATGAGCATCTTTTTACATTTTTGGATGCTGCAGAGT